>JANJXV010000664.1:0-7500 GCA_024803745.1 Megascapheus bottae
TAAACCTAACCCTAACACTAACCATAACCCTTACCCTTACCGTAACCCAAAACCTACCCCTAACCCTAACATTTACCCTTACCGTAACACCAGCCCTAACCCTAACCCTTACCCTAACCCTAACTCTTACCCTTACCCTAACGCTAACCCTAACCCTAACCCTAACCGTAACCTTAACACATACCCTTACGCTAACCCTAACCATAACCATAATTGTACCCTAAACCTAACCCTAACCCTGACCCTAACCCTTACCTTAACCCTAACCCTAACCCTTACCCTTACCCTAACCCTAACCCTAACCTTAACCCCAACCCTAACCCTAACCCTAATCCTAACCCTACCCCTAACCCTAATCCTAACCCTAAACCTAACCCTAAGCCTAATCCTAACCCTTACCCTAACCCTAACCCTAATTCTAACCCTAACCCTTACGCTTATCCTAACCCTAACCCTAAACCTAAACCTAACCCTAACCCGAACCCGAACACTTACCCTTACCCTAACACTAATCCTAACACTAACCCTAATAATTACCCTAACCCTAACCCTAACCCTTACCGTTTCCCTAAGCCTAACCCTAACCCTAATCCTAAGCCTTACCCTTCCCCTAACCCTAACCCTAATCCTAACCCTAACCCTAACCCTAACCCTAAACCTAACACTTACCTTTACCCTAACCCTAACCCTAACCCTAAACCTACCCATTACCCTAACCCTAACCCTCACTCTAACCCTAACCCTAACCTTACGCTTACATTAATCCTAACCCTAACCCTAAATTTAACCCTAACCCTAAACCTAACCCTAACACTTACCCTTATCCTAAACCTAACCCTAAACCTAACCCTAAACCAAACCCTAACCCTAAACCTTACCCTTACCCTAACACTAACCCTAAGCCCTAACCCTAATCCTAACCCCTAATCCTAACCCTAACCCTAATCCTAACCCTTATACTTTCCCTAACCTTAACCCTAACCCTAACACTTACCCTTACCCTTACCCTAACCCTAACCTAACCCTAATCTAACCCTTACCCTTACCCTAACCCTAACCCTAAACCTAACCCTTACCCTAACCCTAAACCTAACCCTAACCCTAACTGTAAACCTAACCCTAACCTTAACCCTAACCCTTACCCTTATCCTAACTCTAACCCTAAACCTAACCCTAACACTAACCCTAACCCTAAACCTTATCCTTGCCCTAACTCTAACCCTAACCCGAACCCTAAACCTTACTCTAACCCTAACCCTAACCCTATCCCTATCCATTACCCTTACCTTAACCATAACACTAACCCTAACCGTAAACCTTACCCTAACCCTAACCCTAAACCTATCCCTATCGCTTACCCTTACCTTAACCATAACACTAAACATAACCCCTAACCCTAAACCTATCCCTTACCCTTTCCTTAACCCTAACCCTAACCCTAAACCTTATCCTAAACCTAACCCTAACCCTATACCTATCACTTACCCTTACCTTAACCATAACCCTAAGCCTAACTGCTAAACCGAACCCTAAACCTTACACTTACCTTAACCCTAATCATAACTCTAACGCCTAACCCTAATCCTAACCCTTACCCTTACCCTAACCCTAACTCTCACTCTAACGCTAACCGTAACACAAACCTAACCCTTACCCTAAACCTAACCCTAACCCTTACCCTAACCCTAACACTAATTCTAAGCTAAACCCTAACCCTAACCCTTACCCTTACCCTAACCCCAACCCTAACCCTAAACTAACCCTAACTTTAACCCTAACCATAAACCTAACCCTAACACTTACGCTTACCCTAACCCTAACCCTAAACCTCACCCTAAACCAAACCCTAACCCTAACCCTTACCCTTACCCTAACCCTAACCCTAAACCTAACCCTTACGCTAACCCTAACACCTAACCCTAACCCTAACACTAATCCTAACCCTTACACTTTCCCTAACCCTAACCCTAACCCCAACCCTAACACTTACCCTTACCCTAATCCTAACCCTAACCCTAACACTAATATTTACCCGAAACCTAAACCTAAACCTAACCCTTACCCTAACCCTAAACCTAACCCTAACCTTAACTGTAAACCTAACCCTAACCCTAACCCTAACCCTTACCCTCACCCTAACCCTAACCCTAACCCTAACCCTTACCCTTACACTTACCCTAACTCTAACTCTAACCCTAACCCTAAACCTTACCCTAACCCTAACCCTAACCCTAACCCTATCCCTATCCATTACTCTTACCTTAACCATAACCCTAACCCTAACCCAAAAACTTATCCTAACCGTAACCCTAACCCTATCCCTATCCCTTACCCTTACATTAACCATAACCCAAAACCTAACCCCTAACCCTAACCCTAACCCTTAACCTAACCTTAACCCTAAACATAACCCTAACCCCTAACCCTAACCCTTACCCTTACCCTAACCCGAACCCTAATCCTAAACTTAACCCTAACCCTAACACTAACCCTAACTCTAACCCTTACCCTTACCCTAACCCTAATCCTAAACCTAACCCTAAACCTTACCCTTATCCTAAAACTAATCCTAACCCTTACCCTAACCCTAACCCTAAACCTTACCCTTACCTTAACCCTAACGCTAACACTTACCCTTACCCTAACCCTAAGCCTAAGCGTAAACCTAACCCTAACCCTATACCTAACACTTACCCTTCCCCTAACCCTAACTCTACACCTTACCCTAACCCTAAACCTAACCCTAACACTTACCCTTACCCTTACCCTAACCCTAACCTAACCTAACCCTAATCTAACCCTTACCCTTACCCTAACCCTAACCCTAAACCTAACCCTTACCCTAACCCTAAACCTAACCCTAACCCTAACTGTAAACCTAACCCTAACCTTAACCCTAACCCTTACCCTTATCCTAACTCTAACCCTAAACCTAACCCTAACACTAACCCTAACCCTAAACCTTATCCTTGCCCTAACTCTAACCCTAACCCGAACCCTAAACCTTACTCTAACCCTAACCCTAACCCTATCCCTATCCATTACCCTTACCTTAACCATAACACTAACCCTAACCGTAAACCTTATCCTAACCCTAACCCTAAACCTATCCCTATCGCTTACCCTTACCTTAACCATAACACTAAACATAAACCCTAACCCTAAACCTATCCCTTACCCTTTCCTTAACCCTAACCCTAACCCTAAACCTTATCCTAAACCTAACCCTAACCCTATACCTATCACTTACCCTTACCTTAACCATAACCCTAAGCCTAACTGCTAAACCGAACCCTAAACCTTACACTTACCTTAACCCTAATCATAACTCTAACGCCTAACCCTAATCCTAACCCTAAACCTTACCCTAACCCTAAACCTAACCCTAACCCTAACTGTAAACCTAACCCTAACCTTAACCCTAACCCTTACCCTTATCCTAACTCTAACCCTAAACCTAACCCTAACACTAACCCTAACCCTAAACCTTATCCTTGCCCTAACTCTAACCCTAACCCGAACCCTAAACCTTACTCTAACCCTAACCCTAACCCTATCCCTATCCATTACCCTTACCTTAACCATAACACTAACCCTAACCGTAAACCTTACCCTAACCCTAACCCTAAACCTATCCCTATCGCTTACCCTTACCTTAACCATAACACTAAACATAACCCCTAACCCTAAACCTATCCCTTACCCTTTCCTTAACCCTAACCCTAACCCTAAACCTTATCCTAAACCTAACCCTAACCCTATACCTATCACTTACCCTTACCTTAACCATAACCCTAAGCCTAACTGCTAAACCGAACCCTAAACCTTACACTTACCTTAACCCTAATCATAACTCTAACGCCTAACCCTAATCCTAACCCTTACCCTTACCCTAACCCTAACTCTCACTCTAACGCTAACCGTAACACAAACCTAACCCTTACCCTAAACCTAACCCTAACCCTTACCCTAACCCTAACACTAATTCTAAGCTAAACCCTAACCCTAACCCTTACCCTTACCCTAACCCCAACCCTAACCCTAAACTAACCCTAACTTTAACCCTAACCATAAACCTAACCCTAACACTTACGCTTACCCTAACCCTAACCCTAAACCTCACCCTAAACCAAACCCTAACCCTAACCCTTACCCTTACCCTAACCCTAACCCTAAACCTAACCCTTACGCTAACCCTAACACCTAACCCTAACCCTAACACTAATCCTAACCCTTACACTTTCCCTAACCCTAACCCTAACCCCAACCCTAACACTTACCCTTACCCTAATCCTAACCCTAACCCTAACACTAATATTTACCCGAAACCTAAACCTAAACCTAACCCTTACCCTAACCCTAAACCTAACCCTAACCTTAACTGTAAACCTAACCCTAACCCTAACCCTAACCCTTACCCTCACCCTAACCCTAACCCTAACCCTAACCCTTACCCTTACACTTACCCTAACTCTAACTCTAACCCTAACCCTAAACCTTACCCTAACCCTAACCCTAACCCTAACCCTATCCCTATCCATTACTCTTACCTTAACCATAACCCTAACCCTAACCCAAAAACTTATCCTAACCGTAACCCTAACCCTATCCCTATCCCTTACCCTTACATTAACCATAACCCAAAACCTAACCCCTAACCCTAACCCTAACCCTTAACCTAACCTTAACCCTAAACATAACCCTAACCCCTAACCCTAACCCTTACCCTTACCCTAACCCGAACCCTAATCCTAAACTTAACCCTAACCCTAACACTAACCCTAACTCTAACCCTTACCCTTACCCTAACCCTAATCCTAAACCTAACCCTAAACCTTACCCTTATCCTAAAACTAATCCTAACCCTTACCCTAACCCTAACCCTAAACCTTACCCTTACCTTAACCCTAACGCTAACACTTACCCTTACCCTAACCCTAAGCCTAAGCGTAAACCTAACCCTAACCCTATACCTAACACTTACCCTTCCCCTAACCCTAACTCTACACCTTACCCTAACCCTAAACCTAACCCTAACACTTACCCTTACCCTTACCCTAACCCTAACCTAACCCTAATCTAACCCTTACCCTTACCCTAACCCTAACCCTAAACCTAACCCTTACCCTAACCCTAAACCTAACCCTAACCCTAACTGTAAACCTAACCCTAACCTTAACCCTAACCCTTACCCTTATCCTAACTCTAACCCTAAACCTAACCCTAACACTAACCCTAACCCTAAACCTTATCCTTGCCCTAACTCTAACCCTAACCCGAACCCTAAACCTTACTCTAACCCTAACCCTAACCCTATCCCTATCCATTACCCTTACCTTAACCATAACACTAACCCTAACCGTAAACCTTACCCTAACCCTAACCCTAAACCTATCCCTATCGCTTACCCTTACCTTAACCATAACACTAAACATAACCCCTAACCCTAAACCTATCCCTTACCCTTTCCTTAACCCTAACCCTAACCCTAAACCTTATCCTAAACCTAACCCTAACCCTATACCTATCACTTACCCTTACCTTAACCATAACCCTAAGCCTAACTGCTAAACCGAACCCTAAACCTTACACTTACCTTAACCCTAATCATAACTCTAACGCCTAACCCTAATCCTAACCCTTACCCTTACCCTAACCCTAACTCTCACTCTAACGCTAACCGTAACACAAACCTAACCCTTACCCTAAACCTAACCCTAACCCTTACCCTAACCCTAACACTAATTCTAAGCTAAACCCTAACCCTAACCCTTACCCTTACCCTAACCCCAACCCTAACCCTAAACTAACCCTAACTTTAACCCTAACCATAAACCTAACCCTAACACTTACGCTTACCCTAACCCTAACCCTAAACCTCACCCTAAACCAAACCCTAACCCTAACCCTTACCCTTACCCTAACCCTAACCCTAAACCTAACCCTTACGCTAACCCTAACACCTAACCCTAACCCTAACACTAATCCTAACCCTTACACTTTCCCTAACCCTAACCCTAACCCCAACCCTAACACTTACCCTTACCCTAATCCTAACCCTAACCCTAACACTAATATTTACCCGAAACCTAAACCTAAACCTAACCCTTACCCTAACCCTAAACCTAACCCTAACCTTAACTGTAAACCTAACCCTAACCCTAACCCTAACCCTTACCCTCACCCTAACCCTAACCCTAACCCTAACCCTTACCCTTACACTTACCCTAACTCTAACTCTAACCCTAACCCTAAACCTTAACCTAACCCTAACCCTAACCCTAACCCTATCCCTATCCATTACTCTTACCTTAACCATAACCCTAACCCTAACCCAAAAACTTATCCTAACCGTAACCCTAACCCTATCCCTATCCCTTACCCTTACATTAACCATAACCCAAAACCTAACCCCTAACCCTAACCCTAACCCTTAACCTAACCTTAACCCTAAACATAACCCTAACCCCTAACCCTAACCCTTACCCTTACCCTAACCCGAACCCTAATCCTAAACTTAACCCTAACCCTAACACTAACCCTAACTCTAACCCTTACCCTTACCCTAACCCTAATCCTAAACCTAACCCTAAACCTTACCCTTATCCTAAAACTAATCCTAACCCTTACCCTAACCCTAACCCTAAACCTTACCCTTACCTTAACCCTAACGCTAACACTTACCCTTACCCTAACCCTAAGCCTAAGCGTAAACCTAACCCTAACCCTATACCTAACACTTACCCTTCCCCTAACCCTAACTCTACACCTTACCCTAACCCTAAACCTAACCCTAACACTTACCCTTACCCTAACCCTAACCCTAACCCTAATACTTACCCTAAACCTAAACCTAAAACTAACCCATACCCTAACCCTAAACCTAACCCTAACCTTAACTGTAAACCTAACCCTAACCCTAACCCTAACCCTTACCCTAACCCTAAACCTAACCCTAACCCTAACCCTTAACCTTACACTTACCCTAACTCTAACCATAACCCTAACCCTAAACCTTACCCTAACCCTAACCCTAACCCTATCCCTATCCATTACCCTTACTTTAACCATAACCCTAACCATAACCCTAAACCTTATCCTAACCCTAACCCTAACCCTATCCATATCCCTTACCCTTACATTAAACATAACCCAAAACCTAACCCCTAACCCTAACCCTAACCCTTACCCTAACCTTAACCCTAACCATAACCGTAACCCCTAACCCTAACCCTTACCCTTACCCTAAACCTAACCCTAATTCTAAACTTAACCCTAACCCTAACACTAACCCTAACTCTAACCCTTACCCTTACCCTAACCCTAATCCTAATCCTAAACCTAACCCTAAACCTTACCCTTATCCTAAACCTAACCCTAACCCTTACTGTAACCCTAATCCTTACCCTTACCTTAACCCTATCCCTAACACTTACCCTTACCCTAAACCTAACCCTACACCTTACCCTAACCCTAACCCTAACCCTTACACTTACCCTA
>JANJXV010000664.1:12500-22500 GCA_024803745.1 Megascapheus bottae
AACCCTAATCCTAACCCTATCCCTAACCATTACCCTTACCCTAACCATAACCCTAACCCTAAACCTAAACCTAACCCTACCCAGAACAGTAACCCTAACACTTACCCTTACCCTAACACTAACCCTAACCCTAACCCTAACCCTAAACCTAAAACTTACCCTTACCCTAACCCTAACCCTAACCCTTCCCCTAACCCTAATCCTAACACTCACCCCTAAACCTAACCCTAACACTTACCCTTACTCTTACCCTAACCCTAACCCTAACCCTAACCCTTACCCTAACCCTAACCCTAACACTTACCCTTACCCTAACCCTAACCCTAACCTTAACCACAAACCTAAACCTAAACCTAACGCTCACCCTTACCCTAACCCTAACCCTAAACCTAACTCTAGCTCTAACCCTTACCCTAGCCCTAACCCTAACTCTAACCCTAACCCTAACCCTAACCTTAATGCTACACCTTACCCTTACCCTAAGCCTAACCTTAACAGTAAACCTAACCCTAACCCTATCCCTAACCCTTATCCTTACCCTAACCCTAACCCTACACCTAACCCTCCCTAACATTAACCCTTACCCTTAGTCTAAACATAACCCTACCCAGAACAGTAACCCTAACCCTTACACTTACCCTAACCCTAACCCTAAACCTAACACTTAACCTTAACCTATCCCTAACTCTTACCCTAACCCTAACCCCAACCCTAAACCCTAACCCTAATCCTAACCCTAACCCTAACCTTAACCCTAACCCTAACCCTAACCCTAAACCTTACCCTTACCCTAAACTGAAACGTAAACCTTACCCTAACCCTAACCCTAAACCTTACCCTAAACTTAACCCTCACCCTAACCATAACCCTTATCCTTACCCTAACCCTAACCCTAACCCCTAACCCTAACCCTAACCCTTACCCTTACCCTAACCATAACCATAACCATAATGCTTACCCTAACCCTAACCCTAACTCTAACCCTTACCCTTACCCTAACCCTAAACCTAACCTTAACCCCAACCCTAAACCAAACCCTAACACTAACCCTAACCCTTTCCCTTACCCTAACCCAAACCCTACCCCTAACTGTAACACTTACCCTTAACGTAACCCCAGCCCTAACCCTAACCCTTACCCTACTCCTAACCCTAACCCTAACCCTAAACCTAATCCTAACCCTAACCCTAACCCTAAACCTAACACTAACCTTAACCCTTACTCTTAATCTAACCCTAAACCTAACCCTAAACCTAAACCTAACCCTACCCTGAACAGTAACCCTTACCCTTTCCCTTACCCTAACCCTAACCCTAACCCTAACCCTTAACCCTAAACCTAACCCTAACCCTAACCCTAACCTTAACCCTAACCCTAACACTAACCCTAACCCTAAACCTTACCCTTACCCTAAACCGAACCGTAAACCTTACCCTCACCCTAACCCTAATCATTACCCTTACCTTAACCATAAACCTAACCCTAACCTCAACCCTAACCATAACCCTAAACCTTACCCTAAACTTAACCCTAAACCTAAACATAACCCTTATCCTTACCCTAACCCTAACCCTAACCCTAACCCCTAACCCTAACCCTGACCCTTACCCTTACCCTAACCCTAACGCTAACCCTAACGCTTACCCTAACCCTAACCCTAACTCTAACCCTTACCCTTACCCTAACCCTAACCCTAACCTTAACCCCAACCCTAAACCTAACCCTAACACTAACCCTAAACCTTACCCTTACCCTAACCCAATCCCTACCCCTAACCCTAACACTTACCCTTACCGTAACCCCAGCCCTAACCCTAACCCTTACCTTACCCTAACGCTATCCCTAACCCTAACCATAACCATAACACTTATTCTTACTCTAAATCTAAACCTAACCGCAACAGTAACCCTAAACCTAAACCTAAACCTAACCCTACCCCTAAATCTAACCCTTACCTGACTCTAACCCTAACCCTAACCCTTACACTCACACTTACCCTAACCCTAACCCTAACCTGAACACCAATCCTAAACCTAAACCTAACCCTAACCATAAACCTTACCCTTACCCTAACAATAAACCTAACCCTAACCCTTACCCTTAACCTAAGCCTAACCATAAACCTAACCCTAACCCTAAACCTAACCATAACCCATAAACCCAACCCTAACACTAACCCTTACCCTTACCCTTACCCTAACTCTAACCCTAACCCTAACCCTAACACTTACCCTAACCCTAACCCTTACCCTTAACCTAACCCTAACCCTAACCTTAACCCCAACCCTAAACAGAACCCTAACCCAAAACCTAACCCTTACCCTTACCCTAACCCTAACCCTAAGCCTAACACTTACACTTACCGTAAACCCAAGCATAACCCTAACCCTTACCCTAACCCTAACCCTAACCCTAACACTTACCCTAACCCTAACCCTAATCCTAACCCCTAACCCTAACCCTTACCCTAACCCTAACCCTAACCCTAACCCTTAACCTTACCCTAACGCAAAACCTAACCTTACCCCTAACGCTAACCCTAGCCCTTGACACTTACCCTTATCATAACCCTAACCCTAAACCTAACCCTAACCCTAACCCTAACCCTTACCCTAACCCTAACCCTTACCCTTACCCTAACCCTAACCCTAACCCTAACCTTAACGCCAACCCTAAACCTAGCCCTAACCCTAACCCTAACCCTTACCCTTACCCTAACCCTAACCCTAAACCTAACCCTAACCTGAACCTTAACCCTAACCATTACCTTAACCTTAAACCTAACCTTAACCCTAACCCCTAACCCTAAACCTTACTGTTACCCTAGCCCTAACCCTAACACTAACCCTAACCCTAACCCGTAACCGTAACCCTAACCCTTACCCTTACCTTCACACTAACCCTAAACGTCACGCCAACCCTAACCACGAACCCTAACCCTAACCCTAACCCTAACCCTTACTCTTATCCTAACCCTAACCCTAACCTTACCCCTAACCGTAACCCTAACCCTAACCCTTACCCTTGCCCTAACACTAACCCTAAAACTAACCCTAGCCATATCTCTAAACCTAACCCTTAACCTCAACCTAAACTTAGCCCTAAACATAACCCTAACCCTAACCCTAACCCTAACCCCTAACCCTAACCCTAACCCTACCCTAAACCTAAACCTCACCCTAACCCTACACCTAACCGTAACCCTAACTTTAAACCTAACCCTAACCCTAACCCTTACACTTACCCTTCCCCTAACCTTAACCCTAAACCTAACCCTAACCCTAACCCTAACGCTACACCCTTACCCTTACCCTAACCCTAACCCTAACCCTAAAACTTACCCTAAACCTAACCCTAACCCTATCCATATCCATTACCCTTAACCTTAACCATAACCCGAACCCTAACCCTAAACCTAACCGTAACCCTAACTGTAAACCTAACCTTAACCCTAACCCTAACCCTAACCCTTACCCTTACCCTAACCCTAACCCTAAACCTAACCCTAACCCTACACCCTTACCCTTATCCTTACCCTAACCCTAACCCTAACTCTAACCCTTACCCTTACCCTAACCCTAACCCTAACCTTAACCCCAACCCTAAACCTAACCCTAACACTAACCATAACCCTTACCCTTACCGTAACCCAAAACCTACCCCTAACCCTAACACTTACCCTTACCGTAACACCAGCCCTAACCCTAACCCTTACCCTAACCCTAACCCTTACCCTTACCCTAATGCTAACCCTAACCCTAACCCTAACCGTAACCTTAACACATACCCTTACGCTAACCCTAACCGTAACCATAATTGTACCCTAAACCTAACCCTAACCCTGACCCTAACCCTTACCTTAACCCTAACCCTAACCCTTACCCTTACCCTAACCCTAACCATAACACTAACCTTAACCCCAACCCTAACCCTAAACCTAATCCTAACCCTAACCCTAACCCTAATCCTAACCCTAAACCTAACCCTAAGCCTAATCCTAACCCTTACCCTAACCCTAACCCTAATTCTAACCCTAACCCTTACGCTTACCCTAACCCTAACCCTAAACCTAAACCTAACCCTAACCCGAACCGGAACACTTACCCTTACCCTAACACTAATCCTAACCCTAACCCTAATCATTACCCTAACCCTAACCCTAACCCTTACCGTTTCCCTAAGACTAACCCTAACCCTAATTCTAAGCCTTCCCCTTCCCCTAACCCTAACCCTAACCCTTACCCTTACCCTAACCCTAACTCTCACTCTAACGCTAACCGTAACACAAACCTAACACTTACCCTAAACCTAACCCTAACCCTTACCCTAACCCTAACCCTAATCCTAAGCTAAACCCTAACCCTAACCCTTACCCTTACCCTAACCCCAACCCTAACCCTAAACTAACCCTAACTTTAACCCTAACCATAAACCTAACCCTAACACTTACGCTTACCCTAACCCTAACCCTAAACCTCACCCTAAATCAAACCCTAACCCTAACCCTTACCCTTACCCTAACCCTAACCCTAAACCTAACCCTTACGCTAACCCTAACACCTAACCCTAACCCTAACACTAATCCTAACCCTTACACTTTCCCTAACCCTAACCCTAACCCCAACCCTAACACTTACCCTTACCCTAATCCTAACCCTAACCCTAACACTAATATTTACCCGAAACCTAAACCTAAACCTAACCCTTACCCTAACCCTAAACCTAACCCTAACCTTAACTGTAAACCTAACCCTAACCCTAACCCTAACCCTTACCCTCACCCTAACCCTAACCCTAACCCTAACCCTTACCCTTACACTTACCCTAACTCTAACCGTAACCCTAACCCTAAACCTTACCCTAACCCTAACCCTAACCCTATCCCTATCCATTACTCTTACCTTAATCATAACCCTAACCCTAACCCTAAAACTTATCCTAACCGTAACCCTAACCCTATCCCTATCCCTTACCCTTACATTAACCATAACCCAAAACCTAACCCCTAACCCTAACCCTAACCCTTAACCTAACCTTAACCCTAAACATAACCCTAACCCCTAACCCTAATCCTTACCCTTACCCTAACCCGAACCCTAATCCTAAACTTAACACTAACCCTAACACTAACCCTAACTCTAACCCTTACCCTTAACCTAACCCTAATCCTAAACCTAACCCTAAACCTTACCCTTATCCTAAAACTAATCCTAACCCTTACCCTAACCCTAACCCTAAACCTTACCCTTACCTTAACCCTAACGCTAACACTTACCCTTACCCTAACCCTAAGCCTAAGCGTAAACCTAACCCTAACCCTATACCTAACACTTACCCTTCCCCGAACCCTAACTCTACACCTTACCCTAACCCTAAACCTAACCCTAACACTTACCCTTACCCTAACGCTAACCCTAACCCTAATACTTACCCTAAACCTAAACCTAAACCTAAAACATACCCTAACCCTAAACCTAACCCTAACCTTAACTGTAAACCTAACCCTAACCCTAACCCTAACCCTTACCCTAACCCTAACCCTAAACCTAACCCTAACCCTAAACCTAACCCTATCCATATCCCTTAGCCTTACATTAAACATAACCCAAAACCTAACCCCTAACCCTAACCCTAACCCTTACCCTAACCTTAACCCTAACCATAACCGTAACCCCGAACCCTAACCCTTACCCTTACCCTAATCCTAACCCTAATTCTAAACTTAACCCTAACCCTAACACTAACCCTAACTCTAACCCTTACCCTTACCCTAACCCTAATCCTAAACCTAACCCTAAACCTTACCCATATCCTAAACCTAACCCTAACCCTTACTGTAACCCTAATCCTTACCCTTACCTTAACCCTAACGCTAACACTTACCCTTACACTAACCCTAAGCCTAAGCGTAAACCTAACCCTAACCCTATCCCTAACACTTACCCTTACCCTAAACCTAACCCTACACCTTACCCTAACCCTAACCCTAACCCTTACACTTACCCTAACCCTAACACTAACCCTAACCCTAAACCTTACACTTACCCTAAACCTAACCCTAACCCTTACCCTAAGCCTAACCCGAACCCTTACCCTTACCTTAACCCTAACGCTAACACTTACCCTTACCCTAACCCTAAGCCTAACTGTAAACCTAACACAAACCCTATACCTAACACTTACTCTTACCCTAACCCTAAACCTACACCTTACCGTAACCCTAACCTAACCCTTACCCTAACCCTAACCCTTACCCTTACCATAACCCAAACCCTAACCCCAACCCTAACCCTAAGCTTAACCCTAACCCTAACAATAACCCTTACCCTTACCCTAACTCTAACCCTAACCCTAAACTAACCCTAACCATAACCCTAACGCCTAACCGTAACCCTTATACTTATCCTAATCCTAACCCTAACCCTAAACCTAACCCAAACCCTAACCCTAACCCTAAACCTTACCCTTACCCTAACCCTAACTCTAACGCTAACCCTTAGCCTTAACCTAACCCTAACCCTAACTTTAATGCTAACCCTAAACCTACACCTTACCCTAACCCTAACCCTAACCCTTACCCTTACCCTTACCCTAACCCTAACCATAACCCTAAACCTTACCCTTACCCTAAACCTAACCCTAACCCTTACCCTAACCCTAACCCTAACCCTTATTCTTACCTTAACACTAACCCTAACCCTAACCCTAACCCATACCATTACCCTTACTCTAACCCTTACCCTTACCTTAACCCTAAACCTTACCATAACCCTAACCCTAAACCTAAACTTAAGGCTAACCCTTACGCTTACCATAACCCTAACCCTTACCCTTAACTTAACCCTAACCCTAAATCTAACGCTTGCCCTAACCCTAACCCGAACCCTTACCCTTACCTTAACCCTAACGCTAACACTTACCCTTACCCTACCCTAAGCCTAACCGTAAACCTAACCCTAAACCTATTCCTAACACTTACCCTTACCCTAACCCTAAACCTACACCTTACCGTAACCCTAACCTAACCCTTACCCTAACCCTAACCATAACCCTAACCCTAACCCTAAGCTTAACCCTAACACTAACCCTTACCCTTACCCTAACCCTAACCCTAAACCTAAACTAACCCTAACTTTAAACCTAACCCTAAACCTAACCCTAACATTTACACTTACCCTAACACTAACCTCTTACTCTTACCCTAACCCTAACCCTAAACCTTACCCTAACCCTAACCCTAACCCTATCCCTATCCATTACCCTTACTTTAACCATAACCCTAACCATAACCCTAAACCTTATCCTAACCCTAACCCTAACCCTATCCATATCCCTTACCCTTACATTAAACATAACCCAAAACCTAACCCCTAACCCTAACCCTAACCCTTACCCTAACCTTGACCCTAACCATAACCGTAACCAATAACCCTAACCCTTACCCTTACCCTAATCCTAACCCTAATTCTAAACTTAATCCTAACCCTAACACTAACCCTAACTCTAACCCTTACCCTTACCCTAACCCTAATCCTAAACCTAACCCTAAACCTTACCCTTATCCTAAACCTAAACCTAACACTTACTGTAACCCTAATCCTTACCCTTACCTTAACCCTAACGCTAACACTTACCCTTACACTAACCCTAAGCCTAAGCGTAAACCTAACCCTAACCCTATCCCTAACACTTACCCTTACCCTAAACCTAACCCTACACCTTACCCTAACCCTAACCCTAACCCTTACACTTACCCTAACCCTAACACTAACCCTAACCCTAAACCTTACACTTACCCTAAACCTAACCCTAACCCTTACCCTAAGCCTAACCAGAACCCTTACCCTTACCTTAACCCTAACGCTAACACTTACCCTTACCCTAACCCTAAGCCTAACTGTAAACCTAACACTAACCCTATACCTAACACTTACTCTTATCCTAACCCTAAACCTACACCTTACCGTAACCCTAACCTAACCCTTACCCTAACCCTAGCCCTTAACCTTACCATAACCCTAACCCTAACCCCAACCCTAACCCTAAGCTTAACCCTAACCCTAACAATAACCCTTACCCTTACCCTAACTTTAACCCTAACCCTAAACTAACCCTAACCATAACCCTAACGCCTAACCGTAACCCTTATACTTATCCTAATCCTAACCCTAACACTACACCTAACCCTAACCCTAACCCTAACCCTAAACCTTACCCTTACCCTAACCCTAACTCTAACGCTAACCCTTAGCCTTAACCTAACCCTAACCCTAACTTTAATGCTAACCCTAAACCTACACCTTACCCTAACCCTAACCCTAACCCTTACCCTTACCCTAACCCTAACCATAACCCTAAACCTTACCCTTACGCTAAACCTAACCCTAACCCTTACACTAACCCTAACCCTAACCCTTATTCTTACCTTAACACTAACCCTAACCCTAACCCTAACCCATACCGTTACCCTTACTCTAACCCTTACCCTTACCTTAACCCTAACCTTTACCATAACCCTAACCCTAAACCTAAACTTAACGCTAACCCTTACGCTTACCATAACCCTAACCCTTACCGTTAACTTAACCCTAACCCTAAATCTAACCCTTGCCCTAACCCTAACCCGAACCCTTACCCTTACCTTAACCCTAACGGTAACACTTACCCTTTCCCTACGCTAAGCCTAACCGTAAACCTAACCCTAAACCTATTCCTAAAACTTACCCTTACCCTAACCCTAAACCTACACCTTACCGTAACCCTAACCTAACCCTTACCCTAACCCTAACCATAACCCTAACCCTAACCCTAAGCTTAACCCTAACCCTAACCCTTACCCTTACCCTTACCATAACCCTAACCCTAAACTAACCCTAACTTTAACCCTAACCCTAACATTTACACTTACCCTAACACTAACCCTTACTCTTACCCTAACCCTAACCCTAAACCTAACCCTAACCCTAACCCTTACACTTTCCCTAATCCTTAACCTTACCCTAACCCTAACTCTAACCCTAACCCTTAGCCTTACCCTAACCGTAACCCTAACTTTAATGCTAACCCTAAACCTAAAACTAACCCCTACACTGACCCCAACCCTAACCCTAATCCTTACCATAACCCTAACCCTAAACCTAATCCTAACCCTTACCCTTAACCTAACCCTAACCCTCAATCTAACCCTAACCCTAACCCTAACCTAACCCTTACCCTAACCCTAACCCTAACCCTTACCCTAACCCTAACCCTATACCTAAGCTAAACCCTAACCCTAAACCTTACCCTTACCCTAACCCCAACCCTAACCCTAAACTAACCCTAACTTTAACCCTAACCATAAACCTAACCCTAACACTTACCCTAACCCTAACCCTAAACCTCACCCTAAACCAAACCCTTACCCTAACCCTTACCCTTACCCTAAACCTAACACTTATGCTAACCCTAACACCTAATCCTAACCCTAACCCTAATCCTAACTCTTATACTTTCCCTAACCCTAACCCTAACCCTAACCCTAACACTTACCCTTACCCTAAACCTAACACTAACCGTAACCCTAACCCTAATATTTACCCTAAACCTAACCCTAAACCTAACCCTTACCCTTACCCTAAACCTAACCCTAACCTTAACTGTAAACCTAACCCTAACCCTAACCCTAACCCTTACCCTAACCCTAACCCTAACCCTAACCCTAACCCTTACCCTTACACTTACCCTAACTCTAAACCTAACCCTAACCCTAAACCGTATCCTAACCCTAAACCTAACCCTAACCCTATCCCTATCCATTACCCTTACCTTAACCATAACCCTAACCCTAACCCTAAACCATATCCTAACCCTAACCCTAACCCTATCCCTATCCCTTACCCTTACATTAACCATAACCCAAAACCTAACCCCTAACCCTAACCCTAACCCTTACCCTAACTTTAACCCTAACCCTAACCCTAACCCTAACCCCTAACCCTAACCCTTACCCTTACCCTAA
>JANJXV010000664.1:27500-55000 GCA_024803745.1 Megascapheus bottae
TAACCCTAACCCTAAACCTAACACTTACCGTTACCCTAATCCTAACCCTAAACCTAAACCTAACACTTACCCTAACCCTAAACCTCACTCTAATCCTAACCCTAACCCTTACCCTAAACCTAATCCTAACCCTAACCCTAACTTTAACCCTAACCCTAAACCTAACACTAACACTTACCCTACCCTAACCCTAACCCTAAACCTAACCCTAAACCAAACCCTAACCCTAACCCTTACCCTAACCCTAACCCTAAACCTAACCCTTACGCTAACCCCTAAACCTAACCCTAACCCTATTCCTAACCCTTATACTTTCCCTAACCTTAACCCTAACCCTAACACTTACCCTTACCCTTACCCTAACCCTAACCCTAAGCCTAACCCAAATGCTTACCCTTACTCTAACACTAACCCTAACCCTAACACTTAACCGTACACTAACCCTAACCCTAACCCTAACCCTTACCCTAACCCTAACCCTAAACCTAACCCTTACCCTAACCCTAAACCTAACCCTAACCCAAACTGTAAACCTAACCCTAACCTTAACCCTAACCCTTACCCTTATCCTAAATCTACCCCTAAACCTAACCCTAACACTAACCCTAACCCTAACCCAAACCCTAAACCTTACCCTAACCCTAACCCTAACCCTATCCCTATCCATTACCCTTACCTTAACCATAACCCTAACCCTAACTGTAAAACTTATCCTAACCCTAACCCTAAACCTATCCCTATCCCTTACCCTTACCTTAACCATAACACTAAACATAACCCCTAACCCTAACCCTATCCCTTACCCTTTCCTTAACCCTAAACCTAACCCTAACCCTAACCCTAACCCTAAACCTTATCCTAACCCTAACCCTAACCCTATACCTATCACTTACCCATACCTTAACCATAACCCTAAACCTAACTCCTAACCCTAACCCTAAACCTTACCCTTACCTTAACCCTAACCATAACCCTAACGCCTATCCCTAACCCTAACACTTACCCTTACCCTAACTCTAACTCTCACTCTAACCCTAACCGTAACCCTAACCTAACCCTTACCCTAACCCTAACCCTAACCCTTACCCTAACCCTAACCCTAATCCTAAGCTAAACCCTAACCCTAACCCTTACCCTTTCCCTAACCCCAACCCTAACCCTAAACTAACCCTCACTTTAACCCTAAGCCTAAACCAAACCCTAACACTTACGCTTACCCTAACCCTAACCCTAAACCTCACCCTAAACCAAATCCTAACCCTAACCCATACCCTTACCCTAACCCTAACCCTAACCCTAAACCTAACCCTTACGCTAACCCTAACACATAACCCTAACCCTAATCCTAACCCTTACACTTTCCCTAACCCTAACCCTAACCGTAACCCTAACACTTACCCTTACCCTAATCCTAACCCTAACTCTAACCCTAATATTTACCCTAAACCTAACCCTAAACCTAACCCTCACCCTAACCCTAAACCTAACCCTAACCTTAACTGTAAACCTAACCCTAACGCTAAACCTAACACTAACCCTTACCCTAACCCTAACCCTAACCCTAAACCTAACCCTAACCGTAACCCTAACTCTTACCCTTACACTTCCCCTAACTCTAACCCTAACCCTAACCCTAAACCTTACCCTAACCCTAACCCTAACCCTAATCCTATCCCTATCCATTACCCTTACCTTAATCATAACCCTAACCCTAACCCTAAACCTTATCCTAACCCTAAACCTAACCCTAACCCTAACCCTAACCTTAACTGTAAACCTAACCCTAACGCTAAACCTAACCCTAACCCTTTCCCTAACCCTAACCCTAACCCTAAACCTAACCCTAACCGTAACCCTAACCCTTACCCTTATACTTCCCCTAACCCTAACCCTAACCCTAACCCTAACCCTTACCCTAACCTTAACCCTAACCATAACCCTAACCCCTAACACTAACCCTTACCCTTACCCTAATCCGAACCCTAATCCTAAACTTAACCCTAACCCTAACACTAACCCTAACTCTAACCCTTACCCTTACCCTTACCCTAATCCTAAAACTAACCCTAAACCTTACCATTATCCTAAACCTAATCCCAACCCTTACCCTAACCCTATCCCTAACACTTACCCTTACCCTAAACCTAACCCTACACGTTACCCTAACCCTAACCCTAACTCTTACACTTACCCTAACCCTAACACTAACCCTAACCCTAAACCTTACACTTACTCTAAACCTAACCCTAAACATTACCCTAACCCTAACCCGAACCCTTACCCTTACCTTAAACCTAACGCTAACACTTACCCTTACCCTAACCCAAAGCCTATCTGTAAACCTAACCATAACCCTATACCTAACACTTCCCCTAACCCTAACCGTAAACCTACACCTTACCGTAACCCTAACCTAACCCTTACCCTAACCCTAACCCTTACCCTTACCCTAAACGTAACCTAACCCTAACCCTAAGCTTAACCCTAACCCTAACCCTAACCCTTACCCTTACCCTAACCCTAACCCTAACCCTAAACTAACCCTAACCATAACCGTAACGCCTAACCGTAACTCTTATCCTTATCCTAATCCTAACCCTAACCCTAAACCTAACCCTAACCCTAACGCTAACCCTAACCCTAACCCTAACCCTTACCCTTACCCTAACCCTAACTCTAACCCTAACCCTTAGCCTTAACCTAACCCTAACCCTAACTTTAATGCTAACCCTAAACCTACACCTTACCCTAACCCTAACCCTAATCCTTACCCTTACCCTAACCCTAACCATAACCCTAAACCTTACCCTTACCCTTAACCTAACACTAACCCTTACCCTAACCCTAACCCTAACCCTCACCCTTACCATAACACTAAACCTAACCCTAACCCTAACCCGTACCGTTACCCTTACTCTAACTCTTACCCTTACCTTAACCCTAAGCCTTACCCTAACCCTAACCCTAAACCTAACCTTAACCCTAACCCTTACCCTTACCCTTACCATAACCCTAACCCTTACCCTTACCTTAAACCTAACACTACCTCTTAACCTAAACCTAACCCTTACTCTTACCCAAACCCTTACCCTAATCCTAACCATAACCCTAACTCTAACCTTACCCTTACCCTAACCCTAACCCTAAACCTAACCCTAACCCTAACCATAACCCCTAACCCTAACACTAACCCTCACCCTTACCCTAACATTAACACTAACCCTAACCCTTACCCTTACCCTAACCCTAACCCTAAACCTAACCCTTACTCTAACCTAACCCGAACCCTTACCCTTACCTTAACCCTACCGCTAACACTTACCCTTACCCTACCCTATGCCTAACCGTAAACCTAACCCTAAACCTATACCTAACACTTACCCTTACCCTAACCCTAAACCTACACCTTACCGTAACCATAACCTAACCCTTACCCTAATCCTAAAACTAACCCTAAGCTTAACCCTAACATTAACCCTTACCCTTACATTAACCCTAACCCTAACCCTAAACTAACCCTAACTTTAACCCTAACCCTAAACCTAACACTAATATTTACACTTACCCTAACCCTAACCCTTAATCTTACCCTAACCCTAACCCTAACCCTAACCCTAACCCTAACCCTTACACTTTCCCTAATCCTTAAACTTACCCTAACCCTAACTCTAACCCTAACCCTTAGCCTTACCCTAACCGTAACCCTAACTTTAATGCTAACCCTAAACCTAAAACTAACCCCTACCCTAACCCCAACACTAACCCTAATCCTTACCAGAACCCTAACCCTAAACCTAATCCTAACCCTTACCCTTACCCTAACCCTAACCCTCACTCTAACCCTAACCCTAACCCTAACCCTTACAATAACCTAACCCTAACCCTTACCCTTACCCTAACCCTAACCCTAAAGCAAATCCTAAACCAAACCCTAACCCTAAACCTAACATCTAACCCTAACCCAAACCCTAATCCTAACCCTTACACTTTCCCTAACCCTAACCCTAACCCTAACACTTACCCTTACCCTTATCGTAACCCTAACCCTAAGCCTCACCCAAATACTTACCCTTACTCTAACCCTAACCCTAACCCTTACACTTACCCTTACCCTAACCCTAACACTTACCCTTACCCTAACACTAACCCTAACCCTAACCCTAACCCTTACCCTAACCCTAACCCTAAACCTAACCCTTACCCTAACACTAACCCTAACCCTAACCCTAACCCTAACCCTAACCCTTACCCTTACCCTAACCCTAACCCTAAATCTAACCCTAACCCTAACCCTAACCCTTAAACTTACCCTAACCCTAAACCTAACCCTAACCCTAAACCTTACCCTAACCCTAACACTAACCCTATCCCTATCAATTACCCTTACCTTAACCCTAACACTAACCCTAAACCCAAACCTTATTCTTACCCTAACCCTAACCCTATCCCTATCCCTTACCCTTATCTTAACCATAACCCTAAACATAACCCCTAATCCTAACCCTAGCCCTTACCCTTACCTTAACCCTAACCATAACCCTAACTCCTAACCCTTATCCTTACCCTTATCCTAATCCTAACCCTAACCCTAAACCTAAGACCAACCCAACTACTTACCCTTAGTCTAACCCTAACCCTAACCCTAACCCTAACCCTAACCCTTACCGTTACCCTAACCCTAACCCTAACCCTAATCCTAACCCTTACCCTTACCCTAACCCTAACCCTAAACCTAACCGTAACCCTAACACATACCCTTACCCTACCCTAACCGTAACCCTAACTGTAACCCTAATCCTAAGCCTAACCCTAACCCTAACCCTTACCCTTCCCTTAACCCTAAGTCTAACCCTTAAACTTACCCTAACCCTAAGCCTAACCGTAAACCTAACCCTATCCCTAACCCTAACCCTTACCCTAACCCTAACCCTAAACACTTACACTTACCTTAACCCTAACGCTAACACTTATCCTTACCCTATCTCTAAGCGTATCCGTAACCCTAACACATACCCTTACCCTAACCCTAACCTTAACCCTTACTGTAACCCTTACCCTAAACCTAACCCTAACCCTAACCCTTATCCTAACCCTAACCCTAACCCTTACCCTAACGCTAACCCTAACCCTAACCCTAACCGTAACCCTAACACATACCCTTACGCTAACCCTAATGGTAAACCTAATTGTACCCTAAACATAACCCTAACCCTGACCCTAACCCTTACGCTAACCCTAACCCTAACCCTAAACTTTACCCTTACCCTAACTCTAACCTTAACCTTAACCCCAACCCTAACCCTAACCCTAACCCTAACCCTTACCCTTACCCTAATCCTAACCCTAAACCTAACCCTAACCCTAATCCTAACCCTTACCCTAACCCTAACCCTAATTCTAACCATAACCCTTACCCTTACCCTTACCCTAACCCTAATACTAACCCTAACCCTAATCATTACCCTTACCCTAACCCTAACCCTAACCCTTACCGTTTCCCTAAGCCTAACCCTAATCCTAATCCTAAACCTTACCCTTACCCTAACCCTTACCCTAACCCTAACCCTAAACCTAACCATTACCCTAATCCTAATCCTTACCCTAACCCTAACCCTAAACCTAACCCTAACCCTAACCCTTACCCTTACCATAACGCTAACCCTAACCCTAACCGTAACCCTAACACATACCCTAACACTAACCCTTAACCTAACCCTAACACTAACACTAATCCTTACCCTAAACCTAACCCAAACCCTAACCCTAACCCTAAACCTAACCCTTATCCTTTCCCTAACCCTAATCCTAACCCTAACCCTAACCTTAACCCTAACCCTAACCTTACCCTTATCCTAATCCTAACCCTAATCCTAAACTTAACCCTAACCTTAACACTAACCCTAACTTTAATCCTTACCCTTACCTAACCCTAACCCTAAACCTAACCCTAAACCTAACACTGACCCTTACCCTAACCCTAACACTAAACCTAACCCTAACGGTAACCCCAACCCTAACCCTAACCCTAAACCTAACCCTAATCCTTACCCTAACCCTAACCCTAACCCTAAACCTAACCCTAATCCTTACCCTAATCATAACCCTAAACCTAACCCTTACCATAACCCTTATACTTTCCCTAACCCTAACCCTTACCCTAACACTAACTCTAACCCTAAACCTTAGCCTTACCCTAACCCTAACCCTAACTTTAATGCTAATCCTAAACCTAACCCTAACCCTTACCCTAACTCCAACCCTAACCCTAATCATTAGCCTGACCCTAACCCTAACCCTAACCCTAAACCTAACCCTAACAATTACCCTCTCCCTAACCCTTAACCTTACCCTAACCATTACTCTAACCCTAACCCTTAGCCTTACCCTAACACTAACTGTAACTTTAATGCTACCTCTCAACCTGACTCTTACCCTTACACCAACCCAAACCTAACCCTAACCCTAAACTTAACCCTACCCCTTACCCTAACCCTAACCCTAACACTTACCCTTACCCTAACCCTAAACCTAAACCTAACCCTAACGCTAACCCTAACTCTAATCCTTACCCTAACCCTAACCATAACACTTACTTTTACCCTAACCCTAAGCCTAACCCTAACCCTAATCCTTACCCTAACCCTAAACCTAAAGCTAACCCTAACCCTAACCCTAACCCTAACACTTACCCTAACCCTAACCCTAACCCTTACCCTTACCCTAAAGCTAACCCTAAAATTTACCTTACCCTAACCCTAACGATAACCTTTTCCCTAACCCCAACCATTACCCTATCCCTAACCCTAACCCTTACCCATACCCTAACCTGAACCCTAACCTTAACCCTAACCATAGCCCTCATCCTAACGCTTACCCTTAGCCTAACCCTAACCCTAAACCTAACCCTTATCCTTAACCTAACCCTAACCTTAATGCTAACCCTAACCCTAACCCTTACCCTAATCCTTACCTTAACCCTAACACTAAACCTAATCCTTACCCTAACCCTAACCCTAACCCTAACCCTAACCCTTACCCTCACCCTAACCCTAACCATAACCCCAACCCTAAACATAACCTTAACCCTAACCCTTACCCTAACACTTACCCTAAACCTAACCCTAACCCTTAACCTTACCCTAACCCTAACTCTAACCTTATCCCCAAAACTAAACCTAACCCTAACCCTTACACTAATCCTAACCCTAATCCTTACCCTACCCTAACACTGAACCTTACCCTAACCCTAACCCTAACCATAACCCTTACCCTTACACTAACCCTAATCATAACCTTAACCCCAATCCTAAAATTAACCCTAACCCTAACCCTAAAACTTACCCTTACCCTAACCCTAAACCTAACCCTAATCCTTACCCTAACCATAACCCTAAACCTAACCCTTACCATAACCCTTAAACTGTCCCTAACTTAATCCTAACCCTAACCCTCACCCTTACCCTAACCCTAACACTAACCCTAACCCTCATCTTAACCCAAACAATAACCCTAACCCTAACCCTAACCCTTACCCTAACCGTAACCCTAAACCTAACCCTATCCCTAACCCTAAACCTAACCCTTACCCTTACCATAATCCTAACCCTAAACCTATCCCTAACAATAACCCCTTACCCTAACCCTAACCCTAACCCTTACCCTAACCCTAACCCTAAACTTAATGCGAAACCTAACCCTAACCATAACCCTTTACCTAACCCTAAACCTAACACTAATCCTTATCCAAACCCTAACCCTAACCCTAACCCTAACCCTAACACTTATCCTTTCCCTAACCCTAATCCAACCCTAAACCTAAACTTAACCCTAACCCTAACCCTTACCATAACCCTTAAACTTTCCCTAACCCTAACCCTAACCCTAACCATTACCCTTACCCTAACACTAACCCTAACCCTAGCCCTCACCTTAACCCTAACAATAACCCTAACCCTAACCCTAACCGTAACCCTAAACCTAACCCTATCCGTAACCCTAAACCTAACCCTTACCCTTACCCTAAACCTAAACCTAAACCTAACCCTAACAATAACCCCTAACCCTAAGCCTAACCCTTACCCTTACCCTAACCCTAACCCTAAACGTAATTCGAATCCTAACCCTAACCCTAACCCTTAATCTAACCCTAACTCTAACACTAATCCTTACCCTAACCCTAACCCAAACCCTAACCCTAACCCTAACCCTTATCTTTCCCTAACCCTAATCCTAACCCTAACCCTAAACTTAACCCTAACCCTAACCCTAACCCTAACCCTTACCCTAAACCTAAACCTTAACCTTTCCCTATCGCTAACTCTAACCCTAACCTTAACCCTAACCCTAACCCTAACACATACCCTTACCCTAACCCTAACCCTAACCCTAACCCTAACCTTAACCCTAATCCTAACCCTAACCCTAACACTTACCCTAACCGTAACCCTAAACCTAACCCTATACCTAACCCTAAACCTCACCCTTACCCTTACCCTAACCCTAACCCTAAACCTAACCCTAACCCTAACCCCTAACCCTAACCCTAACCCTAAACCTAACCCTTACCCTAACCCTAACCATAACCTTAATGCTAAACCTAAGCCTAACCCTAACCCTTAAACTAACCCTAACCCTAACCCTAATCCTTACCCTAACCCTAACCCAAACCCTAACCCTAACCCTAACCCTAAGCCTTATCCTGTCCCTAACCGTAATCCTAACCCTAAACCTAAACTTAACCCTAACACAAACTCTAACCCTAAACCTTACCCTAACCCTAAACCTAACCCTAACCCTAATCAAAACCCTAACCCTAACCTTAACCCTAACCCTAACCCTAACCCTAAACCTTACCCTTACCCTAACGCTAACCCTAACCCTAAACTTAACCAAAACCCTAACCCTAATACATACCCTTACCCTAACCCTAACCCTAACCTTAACCCTAACCCTAACCCTAACCCTAAACCTTACCCTTACCCTAACGCTAACCCTAACCCTAAACTTAACCAAAACCCTAACCCTAATACATACCCTTACCCTAACCCTAACCCTAACCCTAACAGTAACTCTGAACATAACCCTAAACCTAACCCTAACCCTTACCCTAACCCTTACCCTTACCCTAACCCTAACCTTAACCCCAACTCTAAACCTAAACCTAAACCTAAACCTCAACCTAACCCTTACCCTAAACCTAACCCTAAACTTAACCCTAACCCTAACCCTTATCCTAAACGTAACCCTAATCCTAACCCTAACCCTTACCCTTACCCGAACCCTAACCCTAACCCTAAACCTAACCCTAACCCTTAACCTTACCCTTACACTAACCCTAACCCTAAACCTAACCCTTACCCTTACCCTAACCCTAACCCTAACCTTAACCCTAAACCTAACCCTCACCCTAACCCTAATCTTAACCCTAACCCTTATCCTTACCGTAACCCTAACCAGAACCCTAACCCTAAACCTAACCGAAACCCTTACCCTTACCCTAACCCTAACCCTAAACCTAACCGTAACCCTAACCTTAATCCTAACTCTAACCCTAATCTTAATGCTAACCCTTACCCTTACCCTAACCCTAACCCTAAACCTTAATCCTAACTCTAACCCTAATCTTAATGCTAACCCTCACCCTAACCCTAACCCTCACCCTAACCCAAACCCTAACACTTACCCTTACCCTAACCCTAACCCTAACCTTAACCCTAATTCTAACCCTAACCCTAACCCTTACCCTTACCCTAACCCAAACTCTAAGCCTAAAATTTACCCTTACCCTCACCCAAACCCTTACCTTAAGGCTAACCCTAACCGTAACAACAATCCTTACCCTAATCCTAACCCTAACTCTCACCCTTACCCAAACCCTAACCCTAACCCAACCCTTAACTTTACCCTAACCCTAATCTTACCTTATCCCCAACCCTAAACCTAACCCTACCCCTTACCCTAATCCTAACCCCAATCCTTACACTAACCCTAACCGTAAACCTAAACCTAATAACCCTAACCCTAACCCTAACCCTTACCATAACCCTAACCCTAAACCTAATCCTTATCCTAACCCTAACCATAAACCTAAACCTAGCCCCTAACCTTACCACTTATCCTAACCCCAACCCTAACCCTAACCGTTACCCATACCTTAAACCTAACCCTAACCCTAACCCGAAATCTTACCGTTACCCTTTCCCTAACCCTAAACCTAACCCTAACCCTAACCTTAACCCTAACCCTTACCCTAACCCTAACCGTAAACCTATCACTTACCCTTACCCTAAACCTAAACCTAAACCAACCCTAACGCTAACCTAACCCTTACACTTACCATACCGCTAACCCTAAACCTAACCCTAACTCATAAAACTAACCCTAACCCTAACCCTTACCCTAACCCTAACCCTAACACTAACCCTAACACTACCCTAACCCATAACCCTAACCCTAACCCTAACCCTTACCCTAACCCTAACCCTAACACTAACACTAACACTTACCCTAAACCTAACCCTAACCCTAATCCTAACCCTTCCCCTTACCCTAACGCTAACCCTAACCTTAACATCAACCCTAACTAACACTAACCCTAACCCTAATCCTTACCTTACCGTAACACTAACCCTAACCCTAACCCTAACCCTTACCCTAACCCTTACCCTAACTCTAACCTTAACGCCAACCCTGAACCTAAACCTAACCCTAACCCTAAACCTTACCCTTACCCTTACCCTAACCCTAAACCTAACCCTAACCCTAACCCTAACCCTAAACCTAAACCTTACCTTATCCTAACCCTAACCATAACCCTTACCCTAACCCCAACCATAACCCTTTCCCTAACCCTAACCGTTTCCTTATCCTAACCCTAATCCTAAACTTAACCATAACCCTAAACCTCACCCTAAATCTTACCCTTACTCTAAACCTAACCCTTACCCTTACCCTAACCATAACCTTAATGCTAACCCTAACCCTAACCCTTAACTTTACCCTAACCCTAACCCTAACCCTAATACTTACCGTAATTCTAACTCTAACCCTAACCCTAAACCTTACCATAACCCTAACCCTAAACTTAACCCCAACCCTAAACCTAACCCTAACCCTAACACTTACACTAACACTAACCCTAACCCTAACACTTAACCTTACCCTAACCCTAACTCTAACCTTATCCCCAACCCTAAACCTAACCCTAACCCTTACCCTAACACTTACCCTAACCTAACCCTAACCCTAACCCTAACACTTATCCTTACCCTAACCCTAACCCTAACCCTAATCGTAACCCTTACCCAAACCCTAACCCTAACCCAAACCTAACCCTGAAACTTACCCTTACCCTAATAATAACCCTAAACCTTACCGTAACCCTAACCCTAACCGTATCCCTAAACCTAACCCTAACCCTAACCCTAACCTTTACCCTAACTGTAACCCTAACCCTAAACCTTACCCTTACCCTAACCCAAACCCTTACCCTAACCTAACCCTAACACTAATCCTAACCCTAACCCTTACCCTTAGCTAACCCTACCCCTAACCTTAACCCTAACCCTAAAACTAACCCTAACCCTTACCCTTACCCTAACACTAACCCTAACCCTAACATTAACCGTAAACATAACCCTAACACATACCCTTACCCTAACCCTAACCCTAACCGTAACCCTAAACTTATCCGTAACCCTAACCCTAACCCTAACCATTACCGTTACCCTAACCTTAACCCTAATTCTAACCCTAACCCTAAACTTTACCCATACCCTAACCCAAACTCTAACCCTAAAACTTACCCTTACCCTCACCCTAACACTAACCTTAAGGCTAACCCTAACACTAACCCTAATCCTTACAATAACCCTAACCCTAACCCTAACCCTTACCCTAACCCTAACCCTAACCTTAACCCCAACCTTAAAACTAACCCTAACCCTAACCCTTACCCAAACACTTACCCTAACTCTAACCCTAACCCTAACCCTTACCCTTACACTAACCCTAACCCGAACCTTAACCCTAACCCTTATCCTTACCCTAACCCTAACCAGTAGCCTAACCCTAAACCTAAAGCTTACCCTTACCCTAAACCTAACCCAAAACCTAAACGTAAACCTTACCCTTACCCTAACCCTAATCCTAATCCTAACTCTAACACTAACCTTAATTCTATACCTTACCCTTACCCTAACCCTAACTCTAACCCGAATCCTAAACCTAACCCTAACCCTAACCCTAACCCTTACACTAACCCTAACCCTCAACCTAACCCTAACCCTAACACTTCCCTTACCCTAACCCTAACCTTAACATTAACCCTCATTCTAACCCTAAACCTAACCCTTACCTTTACCCTAACCCAAACTCTAACTCTAAAACTTCCCCTTACCCTCGCCCTAACCCTAAACTTAAGGCTAACCCTAACCCTAACCATAATCCCTACCGAACCCTAACCTAAACCTAACCCTAACCCTTACCCTAACCCTAACGCTAACCTTAACCCCAATCTTAAACCTAACCCTAACCCTAATCCTTTCCGTAACACTTACCCTAACCCTAAACCTAACCTTAACCCTTACCCTAATCCTAACCCTAATCCCTACCCTAACCCTAAACCTAACCCTAACCCTAACCCTAACCGTAACCCTAAACCTAACCCTAACCCTAAATGTAACCTTAACCATTTCCCTAACCCTAACCCTAACACTTACCCTTCCGCTAACCCTAACCATAACCTTAATCCCCGTCCTAAACCTAACCCTTACCCTAACCCTAACCCTAACACTTACCCTTACCCTAACCCTAACCCTAACCCTAACCCTAAACCTAACCCTTACCCTAACCATAACCCTAACCCAAACCTAACCCTAAAACTTACCCTTACCCTAATCCTAACCCTAAACCTTACCCTAAGCCTAACCCTAACCCTAACCCTAACTTTTACCCTAACTGTAACCCTAACCCCAACCCTTACCCTTACCCTAACCCTAACCCTTACCCTAACCCTAACCCTAACCCTAACCCTAATCTGAACCCTAACCCTTACCCTTACCTAACCCTACCCCTAACGCTAAACCTAACTTTAAAACTAACCCTAACCCTTACCCTTACCCTAAAACTAACCCTAACCCTAACATTAACACTAAACCTAACCCTAACACATACCCTTACCCTAACCCTAACCCTAACCCTAAACGTAACCCTAAACTTAACCCTAAATCTAACCCTAACCATAAACCTTACCCATACCCTAACCCAAACTCTAACCCTAAAACTTACCCTTACCCTCACCCTAACCCTAACTTTAAGGCTAACCCTAACCCTAACCCTAATCCTTACCCTAACCCTAACCCTAACCCTAACCCTTACCCTAACGCTAACCCTAACCTTAACCCCAACCTTAAAACTAACCCTAACCCTAACCCTTACCCAAACACTTACACTAACCCTAACCCTAACCCTTAATCTTACCCTAACCCTAACCTTAACCCTAACCCTAACACTAACCCTAACCTTAACCGTAACCCTAAACTTAACACATACCCTTACCCTAACCCTAACCCTAAACCTAACCGTAACTCTGAACATAACCCTAACCCTAAACCTAACCCAAACCCTTACCCTTACCCTAACCCTAACCCTAACCCTAGCCCTAACCCTAACACTTACCCTTACCCTAACCCTAACCCTAACCCTAACCCTTACCCTAACCATAACCCTAACCCAAACCTAACCCTAAAACTTACCCTTACCCTAATCCTAACCCTAAACCTTACCCTAAACCTAACCATAACCCTAACCGTATCCCTAAACCTACCCCTAACCCTAACCCTAACCCTAACCTTTACCCTAACTGTAACCCTAACCCTAACCCTTACCCTTACCCTAACCCTAACCCTAACCCTAACCCTAATCCTAACCCTAACCCTTACCCTTACCTAACCCTACCCCTAACGCTAACCCTAACTCTAAAACTAACCCTAACCCTTACCCTTACCCTAACACTAACCCTAACCCTAACATTAACACTAAACCTAACCCTAACACATACCCTTACCCCAACCCTAACCCTAACCCTAACCGTAACCCTAACCTTAACCCTAATTCTAAGCCTAACTCTAAACCTTACCCATACCCTAACACAAACTCTAAACCTAAAACTTACCCTTACCCTCACCCTAACCCTAACTTTAAGGCTAACCCTAACCCTAACCCTAATCCTTACCCTAACCCTAACCCTAACCCTAACCCTAACCCTAACCCTAACCTTAACCCCAACCTTAAAACTAACCCTAACCCTAACCCTTACCCAAACACTTATCCTAACCCTAACCCTAACACTTAATCTTACCCTAACCCTAACCTTAACCCTAATCCTAACACTAACCCTAACCTTAACCCTAACCGAAACCTAACACATACCCTTACCCTAACCCTAACCCTAAACCTAACCGTAACTCTGAACATAACCCTAAACCTAAACCTAACCCTAACCCTTACCCTTACCCTAAACCTAACCCTAAACTTAACCCCAACCCTTAACCTAAACCTAACCCTAAACCTAACCCTAACCCTTACCCTAAACCTAACCTAACCCTAAACCTAACCCTAACCCTAACCCTTATCCTAACCCTAACCCTAATCCCAACCCTTACACTTAACCTTACCCTAACCCTAACTCTAACCCTAACCCTATACCTAACCCTAACCCTTACACTTACACTAACACTAACCCTAACCTTAAACCTAATCCTAACCCTCACCCTAACCCTAACCTTAACCCTAACCCTTATCCTTACCCTAACCCTAACCAGTACCCTAACCCTAAACCTAACCCTAACCCTAAACCTAAAGCTTACCCTTACCCTAAACCTAACCCAAAACCTAAACGTAACCCTTACCTTTCCCTAACCCTAATCCTAATCCTAACTCTAACACTAACCTTAATTCTATACCTTACCCTTACCTAACCCTAACTCTAACCCGAACCCTAAACCTAACCCTAACCCTAACCCTAACCCTTACACTAACCCTAACCCTAAACCTAAACCTAACCCTAACACTTACCCTTACCCTAACCCTGACCTTTACCTTAACCCTAATTCTAACCCTAACATTAACCCTTACCTTTACCCTAAGCCAAACTTTAACACTAAAACTTCCCCTTATCCTCGCCCTAACCCTAACCTTAAGGCTAACCCTAACCCTAACCATAATACCTACCGAACCCTAACCTAACCCTAACCCTAACCCTTACCCTAACCCTAACCCTTACCGTAACATTACCATAACCCTATACCTAACCTAACCCTTACGCTAATTCTAACCCCAATCCCTACCCTAACCCTAACCCAAACCCTAACCCTAACCCTAACCGTAACCCTAAATCTAACCCTAACCCTAACCGTAACCCAACCATTACCCTAAACCTAACCCTAACACTTACCCTTCCGCTAACCCTAACAATAAACTTAATCCTCGTCCTAAACCTAACCCTAACCCTAACCATTACCCTTACCCTCACCCTAACCCTAAACCTAACCCTAACCCTAACCCTAACCCTTAACCCAACCCTAACACTAACCCTAACCATAACCCAATCCTAACCATAACACTTACCCTTACCCTAACCCTAACCCTAAACCTAACCATAACTCTAAACTTAACCCTAACCCTTAACCTTACCCTAACCCTAACCCTAACCCTAAACCTTACCCTTACCCTAACCCTAACCCTAATCCTAACCCTAAACCTAATCCTTACCCTAACCGTTACCCTAACCCTTTCCCTTTCCCTAACCCTAACCCTAACCCTTACCCTTAACCTAAACCTAACCCTAAACCTAACCTCACCTTAACCCTAAAAATAACCCTAACCCTAACACTTACCCTAACCTTAACCCTAAACCTAACCCTATCCTGAACCCTAAACCTAATCCTTACCCTTACCCTAACCCTAACCCTAAACCTAACACTAACAATAACCCCTAACACTAACCCTAACCCTAACCCTTACCCTAACCATAACCCTAAACTTATTGCGAAACCTAACCCAAACCCCAACCCTTAACCTAACCCTAACCCTAACACTTATCCTTACCCTAACCCTAACCCAAACCTAAACCTAACCCTAACCCTTATCCTTTCCCTAACCCTAATCCTAACCCAAACCCTAACCTTAACCCTAACCCTAACCCTAACCCTTACCCTAACCCTAACTCTACCCCTAATCCTAACCCTAACCCTAACCTTAACAATAACCCTAACACTAACCCTAACACTTACCCTTACCCTAACGCTAACCCTAACCCTAACCTTAACCCTAACCCTAACCCTAACACATACCCTTACCGTAACCCTAACCCTAACCCTAACCCTAACCGTAACCCTAACCCTAACCCTAACCCTAACCCTTACCCTAACCCTAACACTAACCCTAACCCTAACCATAACCTTAAACCTAATCCTAACCCTAACTGTAACCCTAAACATAACCCTAACCCTAACCATAACCCTAACCCTAACCCTAACCCTTACCCTAACCATAACCCTAACCCAAACCTAACCCTAAAACTTACCCTTACCCTAATCCTAACCCTAAACCTTACCCTAAGCCTAACCCTAACCCTAACCCTAACTTTTACCCTAACTGTAACCCTAACCCCAACCCTTACCCTTACCCTAACCCTAACCCTTACCCTAACCCTAACCCTAACCCTAACCCTAATCTGAACCCTAACCCTTACCCTTACCTAACCCTACCCCTAACGCTAAACCTAACTTTAAAACTAACCCTAACCCTTACCCTTACCCTAAAACTAACCCTAACCCTAACATTAACACTAAACCTAACCCTAACACATACCCTTACCCTAACCCTAACCCTAACCCTAAACGTAACCCTAAACTTAACCCTAAATCTAACCCTAACCATAAACCTTACCCATACCCTAACCCAAACTCTAACCCTAAAACTTACCCTTACCCTCACCCTAACCCTAACTTTAAGGCTAACCCTAACCCTAACCCTAATCCTTACCCTAACCCTAACCCTTACCCTAACGCTAACCCTAACCTTAACCCCAACCTTAAAACTAACCCTAACCCTAACCCTTACCCAAACACTTACACTAACCCTAACCCTAACCCTTAATCTTACCCTAACCCTAACCTTAACCCTAACCCTAACACTAACCCTAACCTTAACCGTAACCCTAAACTTAACACATACCCTTACCCTAACCCTAACCCTAAACCTAACCGTAACTCTGAACATAACCCTAACCCTAAACCTAACCCGAACCCTTACCCTTACCCTAACCCTAACCCTAACCCTAGCCCTAACCCTAACACTTACCCTTACCCTAACCCTAACCCTAACCCTAACCCTTACCCTAACCATAACCCTAACCCAAACCTAACCCTAAAACTTACCCTTACCCTAATCCTAACCCTAAACCTTACCCTAAACCTAACCATAACCCTAACCGTATCCCTAAACCTACCCCTAACCCTAACCCTAACCCTAACCTTTACCCTAACTGTAAGCCTAACCTTAACCCTAATTCTAAGCCTAACTCTAAACCTTACCCATACCCTAACACAAACTCTAAACCTAAAACTTACCCTTACCCTCACCCTAACCCTAACTTTAAGGCTAACCCTAACCCTAACCCTAATCCTTACCCTAACCCTAACCCTAACCCTAACCCTAACCCTAACCCTAACCTTAACCCCAACCTTAAAACTAACCCTAACCCTAACCCTTAATCTTACCCTAACCCTAACCTTAACCCTAATCCTAACACTAACCCTAACCTTAACCCTAACCCGAAACCTAACACATACCCTTACCCTAACCCTAACCCTAAACCTAACCGTAACTCTGAACATAACCCTAAACCTAAACCTAACCCTAACCCTTACCCTTACCCTAAACCTAACCCTAAACTTAACCCCAACCCTTAACCTAAACCTAACCCTAAACCTAACCCTAACCCTTACCCTAAACCTAACCTAACCCTAAACCTAACCCTAACCCTAACCCTTATCCTAACCCTAACCCTAATCCCAACCCTTACACTTAACCTTACCCTAACCCTAACTCTAACCCTAACCCTATACCTAACCCTAACCCTTACACTTAAACTAACACTAACCCTAACCTTAAACCTAATCCTAACCCTCACCCTAACCCTAACCTTAACCCTAACCCTTATCCTTACCCTAACCCTAACCAGTACCCTAACCCTAAACCTAACCCTAACCCTAAACCTAAAGCTTACCCTTACCCTAAACCTAACCCAAAACCTAAACGTAACCCTTACCTTTCCCTAACCCTAATCCTAATCCTAACTCTAACACTAACCTTAATTCTATACCTTACCCTTACCTAACCCTAACTCTAACCCGAACCCTAAACCTAACCCTAACCCTAACCCTAACCCTTACACTAACCCTAACCCTAAACCTAAACCTAACCCTAACACTTACCCTTACCCTAACCCTGACCTTAACCTTAACCCTAATTCTAACCCTAACATTAACCCTTACCTTTACCCTAAGCCAAACTTTAACACTAAAACTTCCCCTTATCCTCGCCCTAACCCTAACCTTAAGGCTAACCCTAACCCTAACCATAATACCTACCGAACCCTAACCTAACCCTAACCCTAACCCTTACCCTAACCCTAACCCTTACCGTAACATTACCATAACCCTATACCTAACCTAACCCTTACGCTAATTCTAACCCCAATCCCTACCCTAACCCTAACCCAAACCCTAACCCTAACCCTAACCGTAACCCTAAATCTAACCCTAACCCTAACCGTAACCCAACCATTACCCTAAACCTAACCCTAACACTTACCCTTCCGCTAACCCTAACAATAAACTTAATCCTCGTCCTAAACCTAACCCTAACCCTAACCATTACCCTTACCCTCACCTTACCCTCACCCTAACCCTAAACCTAACCCTAACCCTAACCCTAACCCTAACCCTTAACCCAACCCTAACACTAACCCTAACCATAACCCAATCCTAACCATAACACTTACCCTTACCCTAACCCTAACCCTAAACCTAACCATAACTCTAAACTTAACCCTAACCCTTAACCTTACCCTAACCCTAACCCTAACCCTAAACCTTACCCTTAACCTAACCCTAACCCTAATCCTAACCCTAAACCTAATCCTTACCCTAACCCTTACCCTAACCCTTTCCCTTTCCCTAACCCTAACCCTAAGCCTTACCCTTACCCTAACTCTAACCCTAAACCTAACCCTAACCGAAACCAACCCTAACCCTAACCCTAAACCTAATCCTAACCCTAACCGTAAACCTTACCCTAAACCTAACCCCAACCCTATTCCTTACCCTAACCATAACCCTAACCCTAAACCTTACCCTAACCCTTAAACTTTCCCTAACCCTAACCCTAACCCTTACCCTTACCCTAACCCTAACCCTAAACCTAACCTCACCTTAACCCTAAAAATAACCCTAACCCTAACACTTACCCTAACCTTAACCCTAAACCTAACCCTATCCTGAACCCTAAACCTAATCCTTACCCTTACCCTAAACCTAACCCTAAACCTAACACTAACAATAACCCCTAACACTAACCCTAACCCTAACCCTTACCCTAACCATAACCCTAAACTTATTGCGAAACCTAACCCAAACCCCAACCCTTAACCTAACCCTAACCCTAACACTTATCCTTACCCTAACCCTAACCCAAACCTAAACCTAACCCTAACCCTTATCCTTTCCCTAACCCTAATCCTAACCCAAACCCTAACCTTAACCCTAACCCTAACCCTTACTCTAACCCTAACTCTACCCCTAATCCTAACCCTAACCCTAACCTTAACAATAACCCTAACACTAACCCTAACACTTACCCTTACCCTAACGCTAACCCTAACCCTAACCTTAACCTAACCCTAACCCTAACACATACCCTTACCGTAACCCTAACCCTACCCTAACCTAACCCTAACCCGTAACCCTAACCCTAACCTAACCCTAACCCTTACCCTAACCCTAACACTAACCCTAACCCTAACCATAACCTTAAACCTAATCCTAACCCTAACTGTAAACTTAAACATAACCCTAACCCTAACCCATAACCCTTACCCTCACCCTAACCCTTACCCTTACCCTAACCCTAACCAAACCTTAACACCAACCCTAAACCTAACCCTAACCCTAACCCTAACCCTTACCCTTACCCTAACGCTAAAGCTAACCCTAAACCTAAGCCTAACCCTTACCCTAAACCTAACCCTAACCCTAACCCTTACCCTTACCCTAACGCTAAAGCTAACCCTAACCCTAACCCTAACCCTTACCCTAATCCTAACCCTAACCCTAACCCTAACCCTAACCCTTACCCTTACCCTAACCCTAAACCTAACCCTAACCCTAACCGTAAACCCAAACCTAACCATAAACCGAACACTTACCTTTAACAAAACCTAACCCTCACACTAACCCTAACCCTTACCCTAACCCTAAACCTATTCCTAAACCTAACCCTTACCCTAACCTTAAACCTAATCCTAACCCTAACTTAACCCTAAACCTAAACTTAACCCCAACCCTTACCCTTACCCTAACCTAACCTTAATGCTAATTCTAACCCTACCATGATCCTTACGCTAACCCTACCCTAAACCTAATCCTTACCCTAACCATAACCCTAACACTAATACTTACCTTTCCCTAACCCTAAACCTAACCCTAACCCTAACTCTTACCCTTACCCTAACATTAACCCTAACACTAAACCTAACCCTAACCCTAACCCTTACCTTAACCCTAACCCTAACCCTAACTCTAACCCTAACTTTACGCTTACCCTAACCCTAACCCTAAACCTAACCCTAACCCTATCTAACCCTAACCCTTATCCTTACCCTAACTCTAACCCTAAACCTAACCCTAACCCTAACCCTAACCCAAAAACCTAACCCTAAACCTAACCCTTACCTTTACCCTAACCCTAAACCTAACCCTAACCGTAAACCTTACCCTTACCCTAAACTAACCCTAACCCTTACCCTAAACCTAACCCTAACCCTATCCCTAACCCTTACCCTTACCTTAACCCTAACCTAACCCTAACCGTTACCCTTACCTAACGATAAACCTAACCCTTACCCTACCCTAATACATACCCTTACCCTAACCGTAACCCTAAATCTAACTCTAAACCTAATCCTAAAACTAACACTAACCCTAACTCTAACCCTAATCGTAACCATAACCCTTACCCTAACCCTAACCCTTACCCTTACCCTAACCCTAACCCAAACCTTAACCCAACCCTAAACCTAACCCTAACCCTAACCCTAACCTTACCCTTACCCTAACGCTAAAGCTAACCCTAACCCTAACCCTTACCCTAATCCTAACCCTAACCCTAACCCTAACCTTACCCTAACCCTAAACCTAACCCTAACCCTAACCCTAACCCCTTACCCTAACCCTAACCCTATCCTAACCGTAACCATACCCTTACCCTAACCCTAAAACTAACCCTAACCCTAACCTAACCTTAACCCTAACACTTACCCTTACCCTAACGCTAACCGTAACCCTAACCGTAACCCTAACCCTAACCCTAACACATACCCTTACCGTAACCCTAACCCTAACCCTAACCCTAACCGTAACCCTAACCCTAACCCAAACCCTAACCCTTACCCTAACCCTAACACTAACCCTAACCCTAACCATAACCTTAAACCTAATCCTAACCCTAACTGTAACCCTAAACATAACCCTAACCCTAACCATAACCCTTACCCTAACCCTAACCCTTACCCTTACCCTAACCCTAACCCAAACCTTAACACCAACCCTAAACCTAACCCTAACCCTAACCCTAACCCTTACCCTTACCCTAACGCTAAAGCTAACCCTAAACCTAAGCCTAACCCTTACCCTAAACCTAACCCTAACCCTAACCCTTACCCTTACCCTAACGCTAAAGCTAACCCTAACCCTAACCCTAACCCTTACCCTAATCCTAACCCTAACCCTAACCCTAACCCTAACCCTTACCCTTACCCTAACCCTAAACCTAACCCTAACCCTAACCGTAAACCTAAACCTAACCATAAACCGAACCTTACCTTTAACAAAACCTAACCCTCACCCTAACCCTAACCCTTACCCTAACCCTAAACCTATTACTAAACCTAACCCTTACCCTAACCTTAAACCTAATCCTAACCCTAAACTTAACCCTAAACCTAAACTTAACCCCAACCCTTACCCTTACCCTAACCCTAACCTTAATGCTAATTCTAACCCTAACCATGATCCTTACGCTAACCCTACCCTAAACCTAATCCTTACCCTAACCATAACCCTAACACTAATACTTACCTTTCCCTAACCCTAAACCTAACCCTAACCCTAACTCTTACCCTTACCCTAACATTAACCCTAACACTAAACCTAACCCTAACCCTAACCCTTACCTTAACCCTAACCCTAACCCTAACTCTAACCCTAACTTTATGCTTACCCTAACCCTAACCCTAAACCTAACCCTAACCCTATCTAACCTAACCCTTATCCTTACCCTAACTCTAACCCTAAACCTAACCTAACCCTAACCCTAACCCAAAAACCTAACCCTAAACCTAACCCTTACCTTTACCCTAACCCTAAACCTAACCCTAACCGTAAACCTTACCCTTACCCTAAAACTAACCCTAACCCTTACCCTAAACCTAACCCTAAGCCTATCCCTAACCCTTACCCTTACCTTAACCCTAACCCTAACCCTAACCGTTACCCTTACCTAACGATAAACCTAACCCTAACCCTAACCCTAACCCTAATATATACCCTTACCCTAACCGTAACCCTAAATCTAACTCTAAACCTAATCCTAAAACTAACACTAACCCTAACTCTAACCCTAATCCTAACCATAACCCTTACCCTAACCCTAACCCTTACCCTTACCCTAACCCTAACCCAAACCTTAACCCCAACCCTAAACCTAACCCTAACCCTAACCCTTACCCTTACCCTAACGCTAAAGCTAACCCTAACCCTAACCCTAACCCTTACCCTAATCCTAACCCTAACCCTAACCCTAACCCTAACCCTTACCCTTACCCTAACCCTAAACCTAACCCTAACCCTAACCCTAACCCTTACCCTAACCCTAACCCTAATCCTAACCGTAACCCATACCCTTACCCTAACCCTAAAACTAACCCTAACCCTAACCCTAACCTTAACCCTAACACTTATACTTACCCTAACCCTAAACCTAACCCTAACCGTAAACCTTACCCTTACCCTATACCTAAACCTAACCCTAAACCTAACCCTAACCCTAACCCTAACCTTACCCTTACCCTAACCCTAACCCTAAACCTGACCCTAAAACTAACCCTTACTCTCACCCTAAAACTAACCTTAAAGTTAACCCTAACCCAAACCCTAACCCTAACCCTAAAACATACCCTTACCCTAACCCTAACCCTAACCCTAACCTTAACTCTAACCCGTAACCTTACCCTAACCCTAACCCTAAAGGGAACCCTAACCCTAACCCTAACCATAACCTTAACCCTCACACTTTCCCTTACCGTAACCCTAACCCTAACACTAACACTTACACTAACCCTAACCCACACCATAACCCTTACCCTTACCCTAACAGTAACCTTAAACTTAACTCTAACCCTAACCCTAACCCCTAACCCTAACCGTAACCCTAACCCTAACCCTAACCCTTACCCTTACCCTAACCCTAACCTCAATGCTAATTCTAACCCTAACCATAATCCTTAACCTAACCCTAACCCTAACCCTGATCCTTACTCTAACCATAACCCTAACACTAATACTTACCCTTTCCCTAACCCTAAACCTAACCCTAACCCTAACTCTTACCCTTACTCTAAACCTAAACCTAACACTAAACCTATCCCTAACCCTAACCCTAACCCTAACCCTAACCTTAACCCTAACCCTAACTCTAACCCTAACTTTACCCTTACCCTAACCCTAACCCTAAACCTAACCCTAACCCTATCTAACCCTAACCCTTACCCTTAACCTAACCCTAACCCTAAACCTAACCATAACCCTAACCCTAACCCGAACACCTAACCCTAAACCTAACCCTAACCCTATCTAACCCTAACCCTTACCCTTACCCTAACCCTAACCCTAACCCTAACCCTAACCCTAACCTCAACCCCAAACCTAACCTTAACCCTAAACCTAACTCTTACCCTTACCCTAACCCTAACCCTAACCCTTACCCTTACCCTAACCCTAACCCTTACCCTTACCCTAACCCTAACCTTAATGCTAATTCTAACCTTAACCATAATCCTTAACCTAACCCTAACCCTAACACTGATCCTTACCCTAACCATAACCCTAACACTAATACTTACCTTTTCCCTAACCCTAAACCTAACCCTAACCCTAACCCTTACCCTTATCTAATGATAAACCTAACCCTAATCCTAACCCTAACCCTAACACATACCCTTACCCTAACCGTAACCCTAATTCTAACTCTAAACCTAATCCTAATATTAACACTAACCCTAACTCTAACCCTAACCCTAACCATAACCCTTACCCTAACCCTAACCCTTACCCTTACCTTAACCCTAACCCAAACCTTAACCCCAAACCTAAACCTAACCCTAACCCTAACCCTAACCCTTACCCTTACCCTAACGCTAAAGCTAACCCTAATCCTAACCCTAACCCTTACCTTAATCCTAACCCTAACCCTAAACCTACCGCTAACCCTAACGCTAACCCTAAACTTAACCCTAATCATTATACTTACCCTAACCCTAACCCTAACCTTAACCCCAAACCTAACCTTAACCCTAAACCCAACTCTTACCCTTACCCTAACCCTAACCCTAACCCTAACCCTTACTCTTACCCTAACCCTAACCCTATACTTAACCCTAATCCTAACCCTAACCCCAAACCCTAACCTTAACACTAACACTAACCCTTATCCTTATCCTAACCCTAAACTTAACCTCAACCCAAAAGCTACCTCTAACACTAACCCTAAACCTTACCCTAACCCTAAACCTAAACCTAACCCTAATCCTAAACCTTACCCTAACCCTAACCCTAATCCTAACCCTAATCCTTACCCTTACCCTTACCCTAACTGTAAACCTAACCCTAAAACTTACCCAAACCCTAAACCTTACCCTAACCCCAACCCTAATCCTAACCCTATACCTTACCCTGACCCTAACCCTAACCCGAACCCTAACCCTAAACATTATACTTACCCTAACCCTTACCTTTACCCTAACCCTAAACTTAATGCTAACCCTAACCATAAATATAACCCTTACTCTAAACCTAACCCTAACCCTTACCCTTAACTTAACCCTAACCCTAAAACTAACCCTAACCCTAACCCTAACCCTAACAGCTAACCCTTACCCTAACCCTTACCGTTACCCTAAACCTGACCCTAACCCTAACCTTAAACCTTACCCTTACCCTAACCCTAACCTTAACCCTACCCCTACCCTTAACCCTAACACTAACCTTACCCTTACCCTAACCCTAACCCGAAACCTAACCCTAACTCTAACTCTAAACCTTACCCTTACCCTAAACCGAATCCTAAGCCTTAACCTAAACCTAATTCTAACCCTTAATCTAACACTTACCCTAACCCTAACCCTCACCCTAAACTTAATCCTAACCCTAACCCTTACCCTAACACTTACCCTTACCATAACACTTACCCTAAAATTAACCCTAACCGTAACCCTAACTCTAAACTTAATCCTAACCCTAAACCTAACCCTTGCCCTTACCCTAACCCTAACCCTAAACCTATCACTAACCCTTACCCTAAACCTAACCCTTACTCTTACCCTACCCTAACCCTAAACCTAACCCTAACCCTAACCCTAACCCCAAATCCTAACCCTAAACCTAACCCTAACCCTTACCCTTACCCTAACCCTACCCTTAACCCTAACACTTACCCTTACCCTAGCCCCTAACCTAACCCTAACCCTAACCCTTACCCTAACCCTAACCCTAACCCTTACCCTTACCCTAACAATAAACCTAACCCTAACCCTTAACCTTACCGTTACCCTAAACCTAACCCTAACCCATACACTAAACCTAACCCTAACCCTTACCCTTACCTTAACCCTAACCCTAACCCTAACCCTAACCCTAACCTAACTCTTACTCTAACCCTAACCCTAACCCCAAATCCTAATCCTAAACCTAACCCTAACCTTTCCCTTACCCTAACCTTAAGCCTAACACTTACCCTAACCCTTATGCTTACCCTAACTCTAACCCTAACCCTTACCCTTACCCTAATCCTAACCGTAACCTTAACCCTAACCCTAACCCCTAACCCTAACCCTAAACCTAAACCAAATCTTACCCTAACTCTAACCCTAACTCTAATCCTTACCCATTCCCTAACCCTAACCCTCACGCTAACCCTAACTCTTACCCTTAAAGTAACACTAACCCTAAGCCTAAAGCTAACCCTAATGCTAACCCTGACCGGAACAGTAAACCTAACCCTAACCTATCCTTACCCTTACCCTAACCCTAACCCTAAACCTAACTCTAACCCTATCTAACCCTAATCCTTACCCTTACCCTAATCCTTACCCTAACCCTAAACCTAACCCTAACCCTAATCCTTACCATTACCCGAAACCTAACCCTAAACCTAACCCTAAACCTTACCCTTACCCTAAACATAACCCTTACCATTACCCTAAAACTAACCCTAAGCCTAACCCTAACCCTTACCCTTACCTTAACCCTAACCCTAACCCTAACCCATACCCTTATCCTAACGCTAACCCTAACCCTAAACGTTACCCTAACCATAACCCTAACCTTAACCCTTAAGCTTACCCTAACGCTAACCCTAACATTAACCCCAACCCTAAACCAATCCTAACCCTTACCCTAACCCTTCCCCTTACCCTAAACCTAAACCTAACCCTAACCCTAAACTTTACCCTAACCCTAACCCCAATCGTAACCCCAACTCTTATTCTTACCTAACCCTAAAACTAACCCTAACCCTAACCCTAACCCTAACGCTAAACATAACCCTTAACCTTACTCTAACCCTAACCATAAACCTAACCCTAACCCTAACCCTAACCCTAAACTTAACCCTAACCCTTTTCCTTACCCTAACCCTAACCCTAACCCTAACCCATACTCTTAGCCTAACAGTAACCTTAAAATTAACGCTAACACTAACCCTAACTCCTAAACCTAACGGTAACCCTAACCCTAACCCTAATCCTTACCCTTACCCTAACCCTAACCTTAAGGCTAACCCTAACACTAACCATAATCCTTACCCTAACCCTAACCCTAACCCTAATCCTTACCCTAACCGGAACCCTAACACTAATCCTTACCCTTTCCTTAACCCTAACC
>JANJXV010000664.1:57500-80000 GCA_024803745.1 Megascapheus bottae
ATAATCCTTACCCTTACACTAATCCTAACCCTAACCCTTACCCTAAACCTAACCCTAAACCTAACCCTAACCCTTACCCTTACCTTAACCCTAACCCTAACCCTAACCCTTACCCTTATCCTAACGCTAACCCTAACCCTAACCCTAACCCTAACCCATACCCCTACCCTCACCCTATCCCTAACCCTATCTCTAACTCTAAACCTAAAACTAACCCTTACCCTTATCCTAACCCTAACCCTAACCCTAACTCTAAACCTAACCCTAAACCTAACACTAACCCTAACCCTTACCCTTACCCTAACCCTAACCTTAATGCTAACCCTAACCCAAACCATAATCCTTACACTAACCCTAACCCTATCCCTAACTCTAACCCTAACCCTAAACCTAACACTAAACCTAACCCTTACTCTTACCCTAACCCTAACCCTAAACCTAACCCTAACCCTAGCCCTAACACCTAACCCTACCACTAACCTTTTCCTTACCCTAACGCTAACCCTAACCCTAAAACTTAACCTTACCTTAAACCTAACCCTAAGCCTTAACCTAAACCTAACCCTAACCCTTAATCTAACACTTACCCTAACCATAACACTAACCCTAAACTTAACCCTAACCCTAACCCTAAATCTAAACTTAACCCTAACCCTAAACCTAACCCTTGCCCTTACCCTAACCCTAACCCTAAACCTATCACTAACCCTTACCCTAAACCTAACCCTTACTCTTACCCTAACCCTAACCCAAAACCTAACCCTAACCCGAACCCTAACCCCAAATCCTAACCCTAAACCTAACCCTAACCCTTACCCTTATCCTAACCCTAACCTTTACCCAAAAACTTACCCTTTCCCTAGCCCCTACCCTAACCCTAACCCTAACCCTAACCCTTAACCTTACCCTAACCCTAACCCTAACCCTTACCCTTACCCTAACGCTAAACCTAATCCTAACCCTCACCCTTAACCTAACCCTAACCCTTAACCTTACCCTAACCCTAAACCTAACGCTAAACCTTAACCTTACCGTTACCCCAAACATAACCCCAACCCATACACTAAACCTAACCCTAACCCTAACACTTACCCTTACCTTAACCCTAAACCTAACCCTAACCCTAACCCTAACCCTAACATAACTCTAACTCTAACCCTAACCCTAACCCTTACCCTTACCCTAACCCTAACCTTAATGCTAACCCTAACCCTAACCATAATCCTTACCCTAACCCTAACCAAAACCCTAATCCTTACTCTAACCATAACCCTAACCCTCATCCTTACCCGTTCCCTAACCCTAACCCTAACCTTAACACTAACACTTACCCTAAACCTAACCCTAACCCTTACCCTAAACCTAACCCTAACCCTAACCCTAACCCTTACCCTTACCTTAACCCTAAACCTAACCCTAAACCTTACCCTTACCCTAAACCTAAAAGTAACCCTTACCCTAAACCTAACCCTAACCCTAACCCTAACCCTTACCTTAACCCTAACCCTAACCCTAACCCTTACCCTTATCCAAACACTAACCCTAACCCTAACTCTAACCCTAACTCTAAACCTAACACTAAACCTAACACTAACCTTAACTCTAACCCTAACCCTAAACCTAACCCTAAGCCTTACCCTTACCCTAACCCTAACGCTAACCTTAACCCCAACACTAAACCTAATCCTAACCCTAACCCTTACCCTTACCCTAACCCTAAACCTAACCCTTACCCTTTCTCTTACCCTAACAGTAAACCTTACCCTAACCCTTAACCTTACCCTTACCCAAAACCTAACCCTAAAGCTTACCCTAAACCTAAACCTAACCCTAACCCTTAACCTTAGCTTAACACTAACCCTAACCCTTACCCTTACCCTAACGCTAACCTTAATCCTAACTCTAACCCTAACCCTAACCCTAACCGTTACCCTATCCATAACCCTAACCCTAACACTTACGCTTAACCTAACCCTAACCCTAACCTTAACCCCAACCCTAAACCAATCCTAACCCTTACCCTAACCCTTCCCCTTAACCTAACCCTAAACCTAACCCTAACCCTAACCCTTACCCTAACCCTAACCCTAACCCTATCCCTTACCCTTACCCTAACCCTAACCCTAACGTTAACCCTAACACTAACCCTAACCCTAACCGTAACCCTAACTCTAACCCTAACCCTTATCCTTACCCTAACCCTAAACCTAACGCTAACCCTAACCCTAACACCTAACTCTAACCCTAACCCTAACCCTAACCCTTACAATTACCCTAACCCTAACCCTAACCCTAACCCTAAAACTTACCCTAACCCTAACCCTAAACCTTACCTAACCCTAACCCTAAACTTAACCCCAACCCTAAACCTAACCCTAACCCTAACCCTTAACCTAACACTTACCCTAACCCTAACCTTTTCACTGACCCTAACACTAACCCTAAACCTAACATTAACCCCTAACCCTTAACCTAACCTTAACCCTAACCCTTACCATAACCCTTACCCTTAACCTAACCCTAAAGCTAACTCTAACTCTAACCCTAACCCCAAATCCTAACCCTAAACCTAACCCTAACTCTTACCCTTATCCTAACCCTAACCTTAACCCTAAAACTTACCCTTACCCTAGCCCCTAACCTAACCCTAACCCTAACCCTAACCCTTAACCTTACCCTAACCCTAACCCTAAACCTTACCTTACCCTAACGCTAAACCTAATCCTAACCCTAACCCTTAACCTAAACCTAACCCTTACCCTTACCCTAACCCTAAACCTAACCCTAACCCTTAACCTTACCGTTACCCTAAACCTAACCCTAACCCATACACTAAACCTAACCCTAACCCTAACACTTACCCTTACCTTAACCCAAAACCTAACCCTAACCCTAACCCCAACCCTAATTTAACTCTAACCCTAACCCTAACCCTAACCCTTACCCTTACCCTAACCCTAACCTTAATGCTAACCCTAACCCTAACCATAATCCTTACCCTAACCCTAACCAAAACCCTAATCCTTACTCTAACCATAACCCTAACCCTAATCCTTACCCTTTCCCTAACCCTAACCCTAACCTTAAACCTAACACTTACCCTAAACCTAACCCTAACCCTAACCCTTACCCTAAACCTAACCCTAACCCTAACCCTTACCCTTACCTTAACCCTAAACCTAACCCTAAACCTTACCCTTACTCTAAACCTAAACCTAACCCTTACCGTAAACCTAACCCTTACCCTAACCCTAACCCTAACCCTTACCCTTACCTTAACCCTAACCCTAACCCTAACCCTTACCCTTATCCTAACCCTAACCCTAACCCTAACTCTAACCCTAACTCTAATCCTAACCCTAAACCTAACACTAACCTTAACTCTAACCCTAACCCTAAACCTAACCCTTACCCTAAACCTAACCTTAACCCTTACCCTTACCCTAACCCTAACGCTAACCTTAACCCCAACACTAAACCTAAACCTAACCCTAACTCTAACCCTTACCCTTACCCTAACCCTAAACCTAACCCTCATCCTTTTTCTTACCCTAACCCTAAACCTAACCCTAACCCTTAACCTTACCCTTACCCAAAACCTAACCCTAAAGCTTACCCTAAACCTAAACCTAAACCTAACCCTTAACCTTACCTTAACCCTAACCCTAACCCTTACCCTTACCCTAACGCTAACCTTAACCCTAACTCTAATCCTAACCCTAACCCTAACCGTTACCCTATCCATAAACCTAACCCTAACCCTTACGCTTACCCTAACCCTAAACCTAACCTTAACCCCAACCCTAAACCAATCCTAACCCTTACCCTAACCCTTCCCCTTAACCTAACCCTAACCCTAACCCTAACCCTAACCCTTACCCTAACCCTAACCCTAACCCTATCCCTTACCCTTACCCTAACCCTACCCCTAACGTTAACCCTAACCCTAACCCTAACCCTAACCGTAACCCTAACTCTAACCCTAACCCTTACCCTTACCCTAGCCCCTACCCTAACCATAACCCTAACAATAACACTTACCTTAACCCTAACGCTAACCCTAACCCTTACCCTTACCCTAACCCTAAACCTAACCCTAACCCTAACCCTTAACCTAACCCTAACCCTTACCCTTACCCTAACCCTAAACCTAACCCTAACCCTTAACCTTACCGTGACCCTAAACCTAACCCTAACCCATACACTAAACATAACCCTAACCCTAACACTTACCCTTACCTGAACCCTAAACCTACCCCTAACCCTAACCCTAACCCTAACTTAACTCTAACTCTAACCCTAACCCTAACCCTAACCTTTACCCTAACCCTAACCCTAACCTTAACCCCAACCCTAAACCTACCTCTAACCCTAACCCTTACCCTTACCCTTACCCTAACCCTAAACCTAACCCTAACCCTAACCCTAACCCTAACCCTAAACCTTACCCTAACCCTAACCCTAATCCTAACGCTAACCCTTACCCTTACACTAACAATAAACCTAACCCTAACCCTAACCTTAACCCTAAACCTTATACTTACCCTAACCCTAACCCTTACCCTTACCCTAAACCTATCCCTAAACCTAAACCTATCCCTTACCCTTACCCTTACCCTAACCCTAAACCTACCCCTAACCCTAACCCTAACCCTAACCTTATCCCTAACCCTTACCCTTAACCTAATCCTAAACTTAACCCTAACCCTTACCCTAACGCTAAACTTAACCCTAACCTTTCCCTTACCCTAACCTTAAGTCTAACCCTAACCCTAACCCTTACGCTAACCCTAACTCTAACCCTAACCCTTACCCTTACCCTAACCCTAACCCTAACCCTAACCTTAACCCTAACCCTAACCCTAACCCCTAACCCTAACCGTAACCCTAACCCTAACCCTATCCCTTAACCTTACCCTAACCCTAACCTTAATGCTAACCCTAACCCTAAACATAACCCTTACCCTATCCCTAACCCTAAACCTAATCCTTACCCTAACACTAACCCTAACCCTAATGCTTACCCTTTCCCTAACCCTAACCCTCACCCTAATCCTAACCCTTACCCTTACCCTAACCCTAACCCTAAGCCTAAAGCTAACCCTAATCCTAACCCTAACCGTAACCGTAAACCTAACCCTAATCTATCTTTACCCTTACCCTAACCCTACCCCTAAACCTAACCCTAACCCTATCTAACCCTAATCCTTACCCTTACCCTAATCCTAACCCTAACCCTTACCCTAAACCTAACCATAACCCTAAACCTAACCCTTACCCTTACCTTAACCCTAACCCTAACCCTAACCCTAACCCTTACCCTTATCCTAACGCTAAACCTAACCCTAACCCTAACCCTAACACATACCCTTACCCTCACCCTATCCCTAACCCTAACTCTAACTCTAAACCTAACCCTAAACCTTACCCTTACCCTAACCCTAACCTTAATGCTAACCCTAACCCTAACCATAATCCTTACACTAACCCTAACCCTATCCCTAACTCTAACCCTAACCCTAAACCTAACACTAACCCTAGCCCTTACCCTTACCCTAACCCTAACCTTAATGCTAACCCTAAACCTTACCCTAACGCTAAAGCTAACCCTAACCCTAACCCTTACCCTAATCCTAACCCTAATCCTAACCCTAACCCTTTCCCTTACCCTAACCCTAAACCTATCGCTAACCCTAACGCTAACCCTAAACTTAACCCTAATCATTATACTTACCCTAACCCTAACCCTAACCCTAACCCTAAACCTAAACGTAACCCTAAACCTACCACTTACCCTTACCCTAACCCTAATCCTAAACCTAAGCCTTACTCTTACCCTAACCCTAACTCTATACCTAACCCTAATCCCAACCCTAACCCCAACCCCTAACCCTAACACTAATCCTAACCCTTACCCTTATCCTAACCCTAACCTTAACCTCAACCCTAAACCTACCTCTAACACTAACCCTAAACCTTACCCTTACCCTAACCCTAAACCTAACCCTAACCCTAACCCTAAACCTTACCCTAACCCTAACCCTAATCCTAACCCTAATCCTTACCCTTACCCTTACCCTAACCCTAAACCTAACCCTAAACCTTACCCAAACCCTAAACCTTACCCTAACCCTAACCCTAACCCTAACCCTATACCTTACCCTTACTCTAACCCTAATCCTAACCCTGACCCTACCCTAACCCGAACCTTAACCCTAAACCTTATACTTACCCTAACCCTTAGCTTTACCCTAACCCTAACCTTAATGCTAACCCTAACCCTAAATATAACCCTTACTCTAAACCTAACCCTAACCCTTACCCTTAACCTAAACCTAACCCTAAAACTAAACCCAACCCTTACCCTAACCCTAATCCTAACCCTTACCATTACACTAACCCTAAACCTAACCCTACCTCTAACCCTTAACCTAACCCTAACCCTTACCCTTACCGTTACCCTAACCCTAACCCTTACCCTTACATTAACCCTAAACCTAACTCTAACCGTAAACCTTACCCTTACCCTAAAACTAACCCTAACCCTTACCCTTAACCTAACCCTAACCCTAACCCTAACCCTTACCCTTACCTTAACCCTAACCCTAACCCTAACCCTTAACCTTATCTAACGATAAACCTAACCCTAACCCTAACCCTAACCCTAACACATACCCTTACCCTAACCGTAACCCTAAATCTAACTCTAAACCTAATCCTAAACCTAACACTAACCCTAAATCTAACCCTAACCCTAACCATAACCCCTACCCTAACCCTAACCCTTACCCTTACCCTAACCCTAACCCAAACCTTAACCCCAACCCTAAACCTAACCCTAACCCTAACCCTAACCCTAACCCTTACCCTTACCCTAACGCTAAAGCTAACCCTAACCCTAACCCTAACCCTTACCCTAATCCTAACCCTAATCCTAACCCTAACCCTTACCCTTACCCTAACCCTAAACCTACCGCTAACCCTAACGCTAACCCTAAACTTAACCCTAATCATTATACTTACCCTAACCCTAACCCTAACCCTAACCCTAAACTTAACCCTAAACCTAACTCTTACCCTTACCCTAATCCTAACCCTAACTCCAAACCCTAACCCTAACACTAACCGTAACCCTTATCCTTATCCTAACCCTAACCTTAACCTCAACCCTAAACCTACCTCTAACACTAACCCTAAACCTTACCCTTACCCTAACACTAAACCTAACCCTAACACTAACCCTAAACCTTACCCTAACCCTCACCGTAATCCTAACCCTAATCCTTACCCTTACCCTAACCCTAAACCTAACCCTAACCCTTACCCAAAACCTAAACCTTACCCTAACCCTAACCCTAATCCTAACCCTATACCTTACCCTTACCCTAACCCTAAACCTAACCCTGACCCTAGCCCTAACCCGAACCTTAACCCTAAACCTTATACTTACCCTAACCCTTACCTTTACCCTAACCCTAACCTTAATGCTAACCCTAACCCTAAATATAACCCTTACTCTAACCCTCACCCTAACCCTTAACCTTAACCTAACCCTAACCCTAAAACTAACCCTAACCCTAACCCTAAACCTAACACCTAACCCTAACCCTAACCCTTACCCTTACCCTAACCCTAACCTTAAACCTTACCCTTACCCTAACCCTAAGCTTAACCCTACCCCTACCCTTAACCCTAACACTAACCTTACCCTTACCCTAACCCTAACCCTAAGCCTAACCCTAACCCTATCGAACCCTAACCCTTACCCTTACCCTAACCCTAACCCTAAACCTAACCCTAACCCTAACCCTAACACCTAACCCTAACCCTAACCCTTCCCCTTACCCTCACCCTAACCCTAACCCTAACCCTAAAACTTACCCTACCCTAAACCTAACCCTAAGCCTTAACGTAAACCTAACCCTAACCCTTAATCTAACATTTACTCTAACCATAACCCTAACCCTAAACTTAACCCTAACTTTAACCCTAACTCTACACTTTACCCTAACCCTAAAGCTAACCCTTGCCCTTACCCTATCCCTAACCCTAAACCTATCACTAACCCTTACCCTAAACCTAACCCTTACTCTTACCCTAACCCTAACGCTAAACCTAACCCTAACCCTAACCCAAACCCCAAATCCTAACCCTAAATCTCACCCTAACCCTTACCCTTATCCTAACCCTAACCTTAACCCAAACACTTACCCTTACCCTAGCCCCTACCCTAACCCTAACCCTAACCCCAACCCTTACCCTAACACTAACCCTAACCCTTACCCTTACACTAACCCTAAACCTAACCCTACCCCTAACCCTTAACCTAACCCTAACCCTTACCCTTATCGTTACCCTAACCGTAACCCTAACCCTAACGCTAACCCTAACCCTAACCCTAACCCTAAACCTTACCCTAACCCTTACCCTAACACTTACCCTAAACCTAACCCTAACCCTAACCTTAATCCTAACCCTAAACCTAACCCTAACCCTTACCCTTACCATAACACTAACCCTAAAACTAACCCTAAACCTAACCCTAAACCTAACCTTAATCCTAACCCTAAACCTAACCCTTACCCTTACCCTAATCCTAACCCAAAACCTATAACTAACCCTAACCCTAACCCTAACCCTTACTCTTACCCTAACCCTAACACTAAACCTACCCTAACCCTAACCCCAAACCCTCACCCTTACCCTAACCCTAACCCTTATTCTTATCCTAACCCTAACAATAACCCTCACACTTACCCTTACCCTAGCCGCTACCCTAACACTAACCCTAACCCTAACCCTTATCTTAAACCTAACCCTACACCTCACCCTTACCCTAACCCTAAACCTAACCCTAACCCTATCCCTAACCCTAACCCTTTCCCTTACCCTAACCCTAACCCTAACGCTAACACTTAACCTTACCCTTACCCTAAACCTAACCCTAACCCTTACACTAAACCTAACCCTAAACCTAACCCTTACCTTACCTTAACCATAACCCAAACCCTAACCCTAACCCTAACCGTAACTCTAACTCAAACCCTAACCCTAACCCTACCCCTTACCCTAACCCTAACCCAAACCCTAACCCTTACCCTTACCCTAACCCTAAGCCTAACCTTAACCCCAACCCTAAACCTACCCCTACCCCTAACCCTAACCCTTACCCTTACTCTAACCCTAACCCTAACCCTGACCCTAAACTTAACCCTAAACCTTATACTTACCCTAACCTTAACCCTAACCCTACCCCTAAACCTAAACCTAACCCTAACCCTTACCCTAACCCTAACCCTAACCTAAACCTAACCCTAACCCTAACCCTAAACCTAACCCTAAACTTAAACCTAACCCTTTCCCTTACCCTAACCCTAAGCCTAACCCTAACACGAACCATTACACAAACCTAACCCTAACCCTAACCCTTACTCTTACCCTAACCCTAACCCTAAACCTAACCAACCATAACTCTAACCGTAACCTTAAACCTAACCCTTACTCTTACCCTAACCCTATCCCTAACCCTAACCCTAACCCTTACCCTAACCCTAACCCTAACCCTAACCTTAACTCTAAGCCTAACCCTAAACCTAACCGTAACCCTAAACCTAACCCTGACCCTAACCCTAACCCTAACCCTTACCCCTATCCTAACCCTAAACCTAACCCTAATCCTAACCAGAACCCTTACCCTAAGCCTAACCCTAATCCTAACCCTAACCCTTACGCTTACCCTAACCCTAAACCTAACCCTAAACCTAACCCTTACCCTTACCCTATCCCTAATCCTAAACCTAACCGTAACCATAACCCTAACACTAACCCTAAACCTAACCCAAAACTAACCCTAACCCTAACACCTAACCCTAAACCTAACCCTAACCCTAACCCTTATCCTTACACTTACCCTAACCCTAACCCTAACCCTAACCCTAACACTTAACCTAACCCTAACCCTAACCCTAGACTTAACTCCAAACCTAAACCTAACCGTAACCCTAACCCTTACCCTAACACTTTCCCTAACCCTAACACTTGCCCTAACCCTAACCCTAACCCTTACCGTAACCCTAACCCTAACCCTTAACCTAAACTTAACCCTAACACTTACCCTAACCCTTACCCTTAACCTATCCTTAAAGCTAACTCTAACTCTAACCCTAACCCTAACCCTAACCCTAAACCTTACCCTAACCCTTACACTAACACTTACCCTAAAACTAACCCCAAGACTAACCATAACCTTAACCCTAACCCTAACCCTAACCCTAACCGTAACCCTTACCATTAACATAACACTAACCCTAAACCTAACCCTAACCCTAACCCTAACTCTAATCTTAACCCTAACCCTAAACCTAACCTTTGCCATTACCCTAACCCTAACCCTAAACCTATCACTAAACCTAAACCTAACCCTAAACCTAACCCTTACTCTTACCCTAACCATAACCCCAACCTAACCCTAATCCTAACCCTAACCTCAAAACCTAAACCTAACCCTAACCCCAAACCTTATCCTTATTCTAACCGTAACCTTAACCCTAAAAGTTACCCTTACCCTAGCCCCTAACTTAACCCTAACCCTAACGCTTACCCTTACCCTAACCCTAACCCTAAACCTAATGCTCTCCCTAACCTTAACCCTAACCCTAACGCTTACCCTTACCCTAACCCTAACCCTAAACCTAATGCTCTCCCTAACCTTAACCTTAACCCTAATCCTTACCCTTTCCCTAACCCTAAACCTCACCCTAAACATAACCCTTACCCTTACCCTAACCCTAACCCTAAAACTAATCAAAACCCTAACCCTAACCCTAAACTTAACCCTAACCCTAACCCTAACCCTAACCCTAAGCTTACCCTTATCCTAACCATAACCCTAAACCTATCTAACCCTAACCCTTACCCTTTCCCTAACCTTAACCCTACACTTAACCCCAACCCTAAACCTAACCCTAAACCTAACCCTTACCCTAACAATTACCCTAAACCTAACACTTACCCTAACCCTAACCCTAACCCTAAACCTTACCCTAACCACTTCCCTAACCCTAACCCTAAGCCCTAACAAAAACACTTAACAAAACCTTAACCCTAACCCTAACCCTATCCCTTACCATTAACCTAACGCTAAAGCTAACCCTAACGCTAACCCTAACCCTAACCCTAACCCTAAACCTTACCCTAACCCTTACCCTAACACTTACCCTAACCCTAACCCGAATCTTAATCCTAACCCTAAACCTAACCCTAACCCTTACCCTTACCATAACACTAACCCTAAATCTAACCCTAACCCTAACCCTAACCCTAAACTTAATCCTAACCCTAAACCTAACCTTGCCCTTACCCTAACCCTAACAATAAACCTATCACTAACCCTAACCCTAACCCTAAACCTAACCCTTACTCTTACCCTAACCCTAACACTAAACCTACCCTAACCCTAACCCCAAACCCTAACTCTTACCCTAACCCTAACCCTTATTCTTATCCTAACCCTAACCTTAACCCTAACACTTACCCTTACCCTAGCCCCTACCCTAACCCTAACCCTAACCCTAACACTTACCCTAACCCTAATCCTACCCCTCACCCTTACCCTAACCCTAAACCTAACCCTAAGCGTATCCCTAACTCTAACCCTTTCCCTTACCCTAACCCTAAACCTAACCCTAAACCTTACCCTTACCCTTACCCTAAACCTAAACATAACCCTTACACTAAACCTAACCCTAAACCTAACCCTTACCTTACCTTAACCCGAACCATAAACCTAACCCTTACCCTTACCCTAACCCTAACCTTAATGCTAATTCTCACCCTAACCATAATCCTTACCCTAACCCTAACCCTAACCCTAATCCTTACCCTAACGATAACCCTAACACTAATACGTACCCTTTCCCTAACCCTAAACCTAACCCTAACCCTAACTCTTACCCTTACCCTAACCCTAAACCTAACAGTAAACCTAACCCTAACCCTAACCCTAACCCTTACCTTAACCCTAACCCTAACCCTAACTCTAACACATACCCTTACCCTAACTGTAACCCTAAATCTAACTCTAAACCTAATCCTAAAACTAACACTAACCCTACCTCTAAACCTAACCCTAACCATAACCCCTACCTTAACCCGAACCCTTACCCTTACCCTAAACCTAAACCAAACCTTAACCCCAACCCTAAACCTAACTCTAACCCTAACCCTAAACCTTACCCTTACCCTAACGCTAAAGCTAACCCTAACCCTAACCGTAACCCTTACCCTAATCCTAACCCTAATTCTAACCCTAACCCTTACCCTTCCCCTAACCGTAAACCTACCGATAAACCTAACGCTAACCCTAAACTTAACCCTAATCATTATACTTACCCTAACCCTAACCATAACCCTAACCCTAACCCTAGCCGCTACCCTAACCCTAACCCTAACCCTAACCCTTACCCTAAACCTAACCCTACACCTCACCCTTACCCTAACCGTAACCTAACCCTAACCCTATCCCTAACCTTAACCCTTTCCCTTACCCTAGCCCTAAACTAACCTTAACACTTAACTTTCCCGTTACCCTAAACCTAACGCAAACCCTTACACTAAACCTAACCCTAACCCTAACCCTTACACTTACCTTAACCCTAACCCTAACCCTAACCCTAACCCTAACCTAACCCTAACTCTAACCCTAACACTAACCCTAAACCTTACCCTAACCCTAATCCTAACCCTAACCTTATACTTACCCTAACCCTAACCCTAACCTTAATCCCAACCCTAAACCTACCCCTAACCCTAACCCTCACCCTTACCCTTATCCTAACCCTAAACTTAACCCTAACCCTAACCCTAAACCTTACCCTAACCCTAACCCTAATCCTAACCCTTACACTTACCCTAACCATAAACCTAACCCTACGCTAACCCTAACCCTAACCTTAACCCTAAACCTTATACTTACCCTAACCATAACCCTAACCCTAAACCTAACCCTAACCCTAAACCTAACCCTAACCTTAACCCTAACCCTTACCCGTACCCTAAACCTAACCCTAACCCTAACCCCAACCCTAACCTTACCCTTACCCTAACCCTAACCTTAAACCTAACCCTAACCCTATCTAACCCTAACCCTTACCCTAACCCTAACCCTAATCCTAACCCTAACCGTACCCCTAACCCTAACACCTAACCCTTACCCTAACCCTTACCCTTACCCTAACCCTAAGCCTAACCGTAACCCTAAACCTTACCCTTAGCCTAAACCTAACCCTAAGCCTTAACCTAAACCTAACCCTAACCCTTACCCTAACCCTAACCCTAACCCTAAACCTTACCCTTACCCTAAACCTAACCCTAATCCTTAACCTAAACCTAACCCTAACCCTTACCCTAAACCTAACCCTAACCCTAAACTTCATCCTAACCCTAACTCTTCCCTAACCTGTACTCTTATTCTAACCCTAAACCTAAACCTAACCCTAACCCTAACCCTAACCCTAACCCCAAAACCTAACCCTAACCCTAACCCTTACCCTTATCCTAACCCTACCGTTAACCTAACACTTACCCTTACCCTAGCCCCTACCCTAACCCAAACCATAACCTTAACCCTTACCCTAACCCTAACACTAACCCTAACCCTTACCCTTGCCCTAACCCTAACCCTAACCCTAACCCTTTCCCTTACCCTAACCCTAAACCTAACCCTAACCAATAACCTTACCGTTACCCTAAACCTAACCCTAACAATTACACTAAACCTAACCCTAACTCTGACCCTTAACCTTACCTTAACCCTAACCCTAACCCTAACCCTAACCCTTACCTAACTGTAACTCGAACCCTAACCCTAACCCTAACCCTAACCCTAAACCTAAACCAAACCCTAAACCTAACCCTTACCCTTACCCTAACCCTATCCATAAACCTAACCCTAACCCTAAACCTAACCCTAACCTTAACCCCAACCATTACCCTTACCCTAATCCTAACGCTAACCCTAACCCTTACCCTAAACCTAACCTTAACCCAAACCCTTTCCCTTACCCTATCCCTAACCCTAACCCCTAACCTTAACCCTTAACCTAACCTTAACCCTAAACCTAACCCTAAGCCTTTCCCTAACCCTAACCCTAAGGCTAACCCTAACCCTAACCCTTACACTAACCCTGCACCTAACGCTCACCTTAACCCTAACCCTAACCCTAACCCTAACCTTAACCCTATCTAACCCTAACACTTACCCTAACCCTAACCCTAAACCATACCCTAACCGTACCCCTAACCCTAACACCTAACCCTTACCCTAACCCTTACCCTTACCTAACCCTAACCCTAACCCTAAACCTTACCCTTACCCTAAACCTAACCCTAACTCTTAACCTAAACCTAACCCTAACCGTTACCCTAACCCTAAACCTAATCCTAGCCCTAAACTTAATCCTAACCCTAACTCTAACCCTAACCCTTACCCTTACCATAACACTAACCCTAAATCCAACCCTAACACTAACTCTAACCTTAACCCTAACCCTAAACCTAATCTTGCCCTTACCCTAACCCTAACCCTAAACCTATCACTAACCCTCACCATAACCCTAACCCCAAACCCTAACCCTAACTCTAACCCTAACACTTACCCTTATCCTAACCCTAAAGTTAACCCTAACACTTACCCTTACACTTATCCTAAGGCTAACCCTAACCCAAACCCTAAGTGTCACCCTAAGACATACCCTTACCCTCACCCGAACCCTAAACCTAACTCTAACTCTAAACCTAAACCTAAACCTAACACTAACCCTAACTCTCACCCTAACCCTAACACTAACCCTTACCCTAACCCTAACCCTAAACCTTACCCTTACACTAACTCTAACCCTAACCTTAACACCAACCCTAAACCTAACCCTAACCCTAACCCTTACCCTTACCCTAAACCTAAACCTAACCCTAAACCTTACCCTAATCCTAAACCTAACGCTTACCCTTACCCTAACCCTAAACCCAATCCTAACCCTAACCCTAACCCTTTTACTTACCCTAACCCTAACCTTAACCCTAAACCTAACCCTAACCCTAAACTTAACCCTTACACTTACCCTAACCCTAACCCTAAACCTAACTCTAACCCTAACCGTTAACTTACCCTAACCCTAACCCTAACCCTAACCCTAACACTTACCCTAACCCTAACCCTAAACCTTACCTTTACCCTAACCCTAAACATAACTTAACCCCAACCTTAAACCTAACCCTAACCCTAACCCTTACCCTAACACTTACCCTAACCCTAACCCTACCCCTAACACTTACCCTTACCCTAACCCTAACCCTAACCCTAACCCTTACCCTAACCCTAACCCTAACCCTAACCCCTAACCCCTAACTGTAACCCTTAACCTAACCTTAAACCTAACCCTAAACCTAAACCTTACCCTAACCCATACCCTAACCCTTACCCTAACTCTAATCCTAAACCTTACCCTAACCCATACCCTAACGTTTACCCTAACACTAAACCTAAATCTAACGCTAACCCTAACCCTAACCCTAACCCTAAAGCTTACCCTAACCCATACCCTAACCCTTACCCTAACCCTAACCCTAACCTTAACCCTAACCCTAAACCTAACCCTTGTCCTTAGCCTAACCCTAATCTTAAACCTATCACTGACCCTAACCCTAACCCTAACCCTAAACCTAACCCTAAAACTAACCCTAACCCCAAACCCTAACCCTAACCCTAACCCTTACCCTTATCCTAACCCTAACCTTAACCCTAACACTTACCCTTACCCTAACCTTAACCCTTACCCTCACCCTAACCCTAACCCTTACCTTTACCCTAACCCTAACCCTAAACTTAACCCCAACCCTAACCCTAACCCTTACAATATCCCTTACCCTAACACTTATCCTAACCCTACCCCTACCCCTAACACTTACCCTTACCCTAACCATAAACCTAACCATTACTCTAACCCTTACCCTAACCCTAAAGCTAACTCTAACGCTAACCCTAACCCTAATCCTAACCCTAAACCTTACCCTAACCCATACCCTAACCCTTACCCTAACCCTAATCCTAACCCTAAACCTAACCCTTACACTTACCATAACACTAACCCTAAACCTAACCTTAACCCTTACCCTAACTCAAACCTTAACCCTAACCATGAACCTAACCCTTGTCCTTAGCCTAACCCTAACCTTAAATACATCACTGACCCTAACCCTAACCTTAAACCTTACTCTTACCAGAACCCTAACCCTAAACCTAACCCTAAAACTAACCCTAACCCCAAACCCTAACCCTAACCCTTACCCTAACCCTTATCCTTATCCTAACCCTAACCTTAACCCTAACACTTCCCCTTATCCTAACCTCTTACATAACCCCAACCCTAACCCTAACCCTTACCCTAACCCTAAACCTAACACTAACCTTAACCCTAACACTTACCCTTACCCTAACCCCTAACCTAACCCTAACCCTAAAGCTTAACCTAACCTTAACCCTAACTCTAACCCTAACCCTAACCCTTACCCTAACCCTTACCATATCCCTAATCCTAACCCTAACCATAAACTTAACCCTAACCCTAACCCTAAACCTAACCCTTACACTTACCATAACACTAACCCTAAAACTAACCCTAACCCTTACCCTAACTCTAACGTTAACCCTATCCCTAAACCTAACCCTTGCCCTTACCCTAACCCTACCACTAAACCTACCCCTAAAACTAACCCTAACCCTAACCCTAACCCTTACTCTTACCAGAACCATAACCCTAAAGCTAACCCTAACCCTAACCCCAAAACCTAACTCTAACCGTAACCATAAACCTTACCCTTATCCTAACCCTCAACTTAAACCTAAAACTTACCCTTACCCTAACCCCTACCCTAACCCTAACCCTAAGCCTAACGCTTACCCTAACCCTAACCCCAACACTACCCTTACACTTACGATAACCCTAAACCTAACCCTAACCCTAACCCTAAACCTAACCCTATCTCTTACCCTAACCCTAAACCTAACCCTAACCCTTGAACTTACCCTTACCCTAACCCTAACCTTAATGCTAACCCTAACCCTAACCCTAACCTTTACGCTACCCCTAACCCTGAACCTAATCCTTACCCTAACCCTAACCCTAACCCTAATCCTTACCTTTCCCTAAGCCTAACCCTCACCCTAACCCTAATCCTTACCCTTACCCTAACCCTAACCATAAACCTAACACTAACCCTAACCCTAACCCTAACCTGAACCCTAACCCTAACACTAACACTAACCCTAACCTTACCCATATGCTAACCCTAGCCCTAAACCTAACCCTAACCCTAACCCTAACCCTTACCTTACCCTAACCCTAATTCTAACCCTAAACCTTACCCTTACCCTGAACCTAATCCTAACCCTTACCTAAACCTAACCTTAACCCTAACCCTAACTCTTACCCTTACATTAACCCTAACCCTAATATTAAACCTTACCCTAAACCTAACCCTAACCCTTATCCTAACCCTAACCCTAACCCTTACCCTTAACCTAACCCTAAACATAACTCTAATGCTAACCCTAACCCTAACCCTTACCCTAACCCCTACCCTAACCCTAACCCTAACCCTTACCCTAACCCTAACCCTAACCCTACACTTACCCTTACCCTAACCCTAACCCTAACCCTAACCCTTACTCTTACCAGAACTGTGACCCTAAACCTAAGTCTAACCCTAACCCTAACCCCAAACCGTAACTCTAACCCTAACCCTAAACCTTACCCTTATCCTAACACTGAACTTAACCCTAAAACTTACCCTTACCCTAACCCCTACCCTACCCCGAACCCTAACCCTAATGCTTGCCCTAACCCTAACCCTAACCCTACCCATACCCTTACGCTAACCCTAAACCTGACCCTAAACCTAACCCTAACCCTTTCCCTTACCCTAACCCTAAACCTAACCCTAACCCTTAATCTTACCCTTACCCTAACCCTAATCTTAATGCTAACCCTAACCTAACCATGACCTTTACCCTACCCCTAACCCTAAACCTAATTCTTACCCTAACCCTAACCCTAACCCTAATCCTTACCTTTCCCTAAGCCTAACCCTCACCCTAACCCTAATCCTTACCATTACCCAAACCCTAACCCTAACCTGAACCCTAACCCTAACCCTAAACCTAACCCTAACCCTAACCCTAACCCTAACCTGAACCCTAACCCTAACACTAACGCTAACCTGAACCCTAACCCTAACCCTAACCCTAAACCTAACCTTACCCTATACGTAACCCTAACCCTAAACCTAACCGTAACCCTATCTAACCTTAACCCTTACCCTTACCCTTACCCTAACCCTAACCCTAAACCTAACCCTAACCCTAACCATAACCATAACATCTAACCGTAACCCTAACCCTAACTCTAACCTTAACCCTAACCCTAAACCTAACACTTGCCCTTACCCTAAACCTAACCCTAAACCTATCACTAAACCTAACCCTAACCCTAACCCTAACCTTTACTCTTACCCTAACCCTAACCCTAAAACTAACAGTAACCCCAACCCTAACCCCAAACCCTAACCCTAACCCTAACCCTTAACCTTATCCTAAACCTAACAATAACTCTAACACTTACCCTTACCCTAGCCCCTACAGTAACCCTAACCCTAAACTTAACCCTTACCCTAACCCTAACCCTAACCCTAACCCTTACCCTAACCCTAACCCTTAACCTTCCCGTTACCCTAAACCTAACCCTAACCCTTACACTAAACGTAACCCTAACCCTAACCCTTACCCTTACCTTAACCCTAACCCTAACCTTTACCCTAACCCTAACCTTACCTTTACCCTAACCCTAACCCTAACCTTAAACCCAACCCTAAACCTACCGCTAACCCTAACCGTCACACTTACCCTTACACTAACCGTAAACCTAACCCTAACCCTAAACCTAAACGTTACCCTAACACTAACCCTAATCCTAACCCTAACCTTTACCCTTACCCTAACCATAAACCTAACCCTAACCCTAACCCTAACCCTAACCTTAACCCTAAACCTTATACTTACCCTAACCCTAACCCTAACCCTAAACCTAACCCTAACGCTAAACCTAACCCTTACCCTTACCCTAACCCTAACCCTAAACATAACCCTAACCCTAAACCTAACCCTAAACCTTACCCTTACCCTAATCCTAACCCTAACCCTAACCCTTACCCTAACCCTAAACTTAACCCTAACCCTTTCCCTTACACTAACCCTAAGCCTAACACTAACCCTAACCTTACGTTAACCCTAACCCTAACCCTAACCCTAACCCTAACCCCTAACCCTAACCCTAACCGTAACCCTAACCCTAACCCCAACCCTTACCCTTACCCTAACCCTAACCTTAATGCTAACCCTAATTCTAACCATAACCCATAACCTAACCCTAACCCTAAACCTAATCCTTACCCTAACCATAACCCTCACCCTAACCCTAAAACTCACCCTTACCCTAACCCTAACCCTAAACCTAACGCTAAACCTAATCCTAACCGTAACCTTAACCCTAAACCTAACCCTAACCCCAACCCTAACCTTACCCTTACCCTAACCCTAACCCTAAACCTAACCCAATCCCTATCTAAACTTAACCCTTACCCTTACCGTAACCCTAACCCTAAACCTAACACTAACCCTAACCCTAACACCTAACCCTAACCCTAACCCTTACACTTACCGGAAACCTAACCCTAACCCTAACCCTAAAACTCACCCTTACCCTAAACCTAACCCTAACCCTTACCCTAAACCTAACACTAACCCTAACCCTAACCCTTACCCTTACCTTAATCCTAACCCTAACCTTAACCCTTACTCTTATCCTAAGGCAAACCCTAACTCTAACCCTAACTCTAACCCTAACACATACCCTTACCCTCACCCTATCCCTAACCCTAACTCTAACTCTAAACCTAACCCTAAACCTAACACTAACCCTAACTCTCACCCTAACCCTAACCCTAACCCTTACCCTAACCCTAACCCTAAACCTTACCCTTACACTAACTCTAACCCTAACCTTAACTCCAACCCTAAACCTAAACCTAACCCTTAGCCTTACCCTAACCCTAAACCTAACCCTAACCCTAACCCTAACCGTTACCCTAACCGTAACCCCAAACCTAACCCTAACCCTTACGCTTACCCTAAACCTAATCCTAACCCTAACCCTAACCCTAACCTTAACCCTGACCGTTATACTTACCCTAACCCTTACCCTAACCCCAAACCTAACCCTAACCCTAAACCTAACACTTAACCTTACCCAAACCCTAACCCTACACCTAAACCTAACCCTAACCCTAAACCTAACCTTAACCCAAAACCTAACCCTAACCCTTACCCTTACCCTAAACCTAAACCTAACTCTAACGCTAACCCTAACCCTAAACCTAAATCTTACCCTAACACTTACCCTAACCCTAACCCTAACCCTAACCTTAACCTAACCCTAACCCTAACCCTTACCCTTACCCTAACCCTAAACATAACCCTAACGCTAACCCTAACCATAACCCTAACCCTTACCCTAAGCCCCACCCTCACCCTAACCCTAACCCTAACTCTTACCCTAACCCTAAACCTAACCCTAACCCTTAACCTTACCCTTACCGTAACCATAACCTTAATGCTAACCCTAACCCTAACCATAACCCTTACGGTAACCCTAACCCTAAACCTAATCTTTACCCTAACCCTAACCCTAACCCTAATCCTTACCTTTCCCTAAGCCTAACCCTCACCCTAACCCTAATCCTTACCCTTACCCTAATCCTAACCCTAAACCTAACCCTAACCTTAACCCTAACCCTAACCTGAACCCTAAGCCTAACACTAACCCTAACCTTACACTAACCCTAACCCTAACCCTAAACCTAACCCTAACCCTAACCCTAACCCTTACACCTAACACTAACCCTAACCCTTACTGTTACCCTAACCCTAACCCTAAACCTAACTCTTATGCTTACCCTAAACCTAACCCTAACGGTAACCATAACACCTAACCGTAACCCTTATCCTTACCCTTACCCTAACCCTAACCCTAACCCCAAACCGTACCCTTACCCTAAACCTAATCCTAACCCTTACCCTATGCCTAACCTTAACCCTAACCCTAACACTTACCCTTACATTAACCCAAACCCTAATCCTAACCCTTACCCTAAACCTAACCCTAACCCTTACCCTAACCCTAACCCTAATCCTAACCCTAACCCTTACCATTACCCTAACCCTAAACATAACCCTAACCCTAAACCTAAACCTAAACCTAAACCTAACCCTAACCCTAACCCTTACCCTTACCCTAACCCTAACCCTAATCCTATCCCTAAACCTTACCCTTACCCTAACCCTAAAACTAACCCTAACCCTAAACCTAAACCTAAACCTAAACCTAACCCTAACCCTAACCCTTAGCCTTACCCTAACCCTAACCCTAAACCTAACCCTAACCCTTATCCTAAAACTAACCCTAACCCTAACCCTAACCCTTACCCTTATCCTAAGGCAAACCCTAGCCCTAACCCTAACTCTAACCCTAACACATACCCTTACCCTCACCCTATCCCTAACCCTAACTCTAACTCTAAACCTAACCCTAAAACTATCACTAACCCTAACCCTCACCCTAACCCTAACCCTAACCCTTACCCTAACCCTAAACCTAAACCTTACCCTTACACTAACTCTAACCCGAACCTTAACTCCAACACTAAACATAACCCTAACCCTAACCCTTACCCTTACCCTAACACTAACCCTAAACCTAACCCTAACCCTAAACCTTACCCTAATCCTAACCCTAACGCTTACCATTACCCTAACCCTAAACCTAACCTAACCCTAACCCTAACCCTTTTACTTACCCTGACCCTAACCTTAACAATAAACCTAACCCTAACCCTAAAGTTAACCCTTACCCTTATCCTAACCCTAACCCTAAACCTAACCCTAACCCTAACCCTTAACTTACCCTAACCCTAACCCTAACCCTAACCCTAACACTTAACCTAACCCTAACCCTAACCCTTACCTTTACCCTAACCCTAACCCTAAACTTAACCCCAACCCTAAACCTAATCCTAACCCTAACCCTTACCCTAACACTTACCCTCACCCTAACCCTACCCATAACACTTACCCTAACCCTAAACCTAACCCTTATCCTAACCCTAACCCTAACCGTAAGCCCTAACCCTAACCCTTAACCTAAACTTAACCCTAATCCTACACCTAAACCTTACCCTAACCCATACCCTAACCCTTACCCTAACCCTAATCCTAAAACTTACGCTAACCCATACCCTAACCCTTACCTTTACCATAACCCCAACCCTAAACCTAATCCTTACTCTAACCCTTACCGTAACACTTACCCTAACCCTAACCCTCCCCTAACACTT
>JANJXV010000664.1:85000-87500 GCA_024803745.1 Megascapheus bottae
CTAACCCTAACCCTAACCTTAAACCTAACCCTTATATTTACCCTAACCCTAACCCTAACCCTAAACCTAACCCTAACCCTAAACTTAACCCTTACCCTTACCCTAACCTAACCCTAACCCTAACCCTAATCCTAACCTTAACCCTAGCCCTTACCCTAACACTTACCCTTACCCTAACCCTAACCCTAACCCTAAACCTCACTCTAACGCTAACCCTAACCCTAAACCTTACCCTAACACTTACCCTAACCCTAACCCTAACCTTAACCTTTACCCTAACCCTAATCCTAACCCTAAACCTAACGCTAACCCTTACCCTAAATCCTACCCTAACCCTAACCCTAACCATAACCCTTAACCTAACCTTAACCCTAACCCTAACCTTACCCTTACCCTAACCCTAACCCTAAACATAATTCTAAACATAACCCTTACTCTTATGAGAACCGTAACCCTAACCCTAACCCAAAACCTAACCCTAACCCCAAACCCTAACTCTAACCCTAACCCTAAACCTTACCCTTATCCTAACCCTCAACTTAACCCTAAAACTTATCCTTACCCTAACCCCTCCCCTAACCCTAACCCTAACCCTAACGCTTACCCTAACCCTAACCCTACCCTTACCCTTACGCTAACCCTAAACGTAACCCTAACCCTAACCCTAACCCTAACCCTTACCCTTACCCTAACCCTAACCCTAACCCTTACCCTTACCCTAACACTAACCCTAACCCTAACACCTAACCCTAACCCTAACCCTTACCCTTACCCTAAGCATAAACCTAACCCTAAACCTTAACCTTACCCTAAACCTAATCCTAACCCTTACCCAAAACCTATCCTTAACCCTAACCCTAACCCTTACCCTTACATTAACCCAAACCCTAATCCTAACCCTTACCCTAAACCTAACCCTGAACCTTACCCTAACCCTAACCCTAATCCTAACCCCAACCCTTACCCTTACCCTAAACCTAAACCTAAACCTAAACCTAAACCTAACCTAACCCTAACCCTAAACTTACCCCTAACCCTTATACTTAACCTAACCCTAACCCTAACCCTAAACCTAAACCTAACCCTAACCCTAACCCTTACCCTAACCCCTACCCTAACCCTAACCCTAACCCTAACCCTAACCCTTACCCTAACCCTAACCCTACCCTTACCCTTACCCTAACCCTAAACCTAACCCAAACCCTAACCCTAACCTTACCCTTACCCTAACCCTAACCCTAAACCTAACCCTAACCCTATCTAACCCTAACCCTTACCCTTACCCTAACCCTAACCCTAAACCTAACCCTAACCCTAACCCTAATCCTAACACCTAACCCTAACCCTAACCCTTACCCTTACCCTAAACCTAAACCTAACCCTAAACCTTACCCTTACCCTAAGCCGAACCCTAACCCTTACCCTAAACCTAACCCTAACCCTAATCCTTTCCCTTACCTTAAACCTAACCCTAACCCTAACCCTTACCCTTATCCTAAGGATAACCCTAACCCTAACCCTAACCCTAACCCTAACTCTAACACATAGCCTTACCCTCACCCTATCCCTAACCCTAACTCTAACTCTAAACCTAACCCTACACCTAACACTAACCCTAACTCTCACCCTAACCCTAACCCTAAATTTACCCTAAATCTAACCCTAACCCTAACCCTTACCCTTACCCTAAACCTAACCCTACACCTAAACCTAACCCTAACCCTAACCGTTAACCTAAACCTCACCCTAATCCTAACCCTAACCATTACTCTTACCCTACCCCTAACCCTAACCTTAACCCTAACCCTTATACTTACCCTAATCCTAACCCTAACACTAACCCTAAACCTAACCCTACCCCTAAACCTAACGCTTATCCTTTCCCTAACCCTAACCCTAACAATAACCCTAAACCTAACCCTAACCCTAAACCTAACCCTTACCCTTACCCTAACCCTAAACCTAACCCTAACCCGTACCCTTACCCTAAACCTAAACCTAATCCTAACCCTAACCCTATCCCTAACCTTAACCCTAACCCTAACCTTAAGCCTTACACTTACCCTAACCCTAACGCTAACCCTAACACTTACCCTAACCCTAACCCTAACCCTAAACCTTACCGTTATCCTAACCCTAACCCGTACCCTTACCCTAAACCTAAACCTAATCCTAACCCTAACCCTACCCCTAACCTTAACCCTAACCCTAACCTTAAGCCTTACACTTACCCTAACCCTAACCCTAACACTTACCCTAACCCTAACCCTAACCCTAACCCTTACCTTTATCCTAACCCTAACCCTAAACTTAACCCCAACCCTAAACCTAACCCTAACCCTAACCCTTACCCTAAGACTTACCCTAACCCTAACCCTAACCCTAACCCTTACAGTAATCCTAAACCTAACCCTAACCCTAACCCTAACCCTTACCCTAACCCTAACCCTAACCCTACCCTTACCCTTGCCCTAAACCTAAACCTAACCCTTAACCTAAC
>JANJXV010000664.1:90000-117500 GCA_024803745.1 Megascapheus bottae
TTACCCTAAGACTTACCCTAACCCTAACCCTAACCCTAACACTTATCCTTACCCTAACCCTAACCCTAACCCTAAACCTTACCTTAACCCTGACACTAACCCTAACCCTTATGCTTACCATAACCCTAAACCCAACTCTAACGCTAACCCTAACCCTAACCCTAACCCTAAACCTTACCCTAACCCTTACCCTAACCCTTACCCTAACCCTAATCCTAACCCTAACCCTAAAGTTAACCCTAACCCTAACCCTAAACCTAATCCTTACAATTACCATAACACTAACCCTAAACCTAACCCTAACGCTTAGCCTAACTCTAATCTTCACCCTAATTTTAAACCTAACCTTTGCCCTTACCCTAACTCTAACCTAAACCTATCACTAACCCTAACCCTAACCCTAACCTTACTCTTAACAGAACCCTAACCCTAAACCTAACCCTAACCCTAACCCCAAACCCTAACCCAAGACCTAACCCTCACCCTTACCCTTATCCTAACCCTAAACTTAACCCTAACACTTAACCTTACCCTAAACCCTACCCTAACCCTAACCCAAAACCCAACCCTTACCCTAACCCTAACCCTAACCCTTACCCTAAGCCTAAACCTAACCCTAACCCTAACCCTAACCCTTACCCTAACCCTAACCCAAACCCTAACCATAACGCTAACCTTAACCCTAACCCTAACACTAACTCTAACCCTAACCTTACCCTTACCCTTACCCTAACCCTAAACCTAAATCTAACCCTATCTAAACCTAACCCTTACCTTTACCCTAACCCTAACCCTAAACCTAACCCTAATCCTAACCCTAACCCTAAACCTAAACTTAACCCAAACCCTTATCCTTTCCCTAACCCTAACCCTAACCCTAAACCTAACCCTAACCATAAACCTAAGCCTTACCCTTACCCTAACCCTAAACCTAACCCTAACCTTAACCCTAACCCTTACCATTACCCTAATCCTAAACCTAACCCTAACCCTAAACCTAACACTAACCCTAACCCTAACCCTTCCCTAACCCTAACCCTAACACTAACCCTAACTCTAAACCTAACCCTAACCATAACCCTTACCCTAACCCTAACCCTAACCCTTACCCTTACCTTAACCCTAATCCTAAACCTGCACCTTACCCTTACCCTTACCCTAACGCTAACCCTAACCCGACACGAAACACATACCCTAACACATTCCCTTAATCTTATCCTAACACTAACCCTAACAGTAACCCTAAACCTAAACCTAAACCTAACCCTAACCGTTAGCCTAAACCTAACCTTAACCCCAACACTAAACCTAACCCTAACCCTAACACTAACCCTTACCCTTACCCTAACCCTAACCCTAACCCTAACCCTTACCCTTACCCTTACCCTAACCCTAACCCTAAACCCAACCCTAACCCTAATCCTATCCCTAAGCCTCAAGTTAACCCTAACCCCAATCCTAACCCTAACCCATACCCTTACCATAACCCTAACCCTAACCCTAAAACTAACCCTAACCCTAACCCGTACCCTTACCCTAAACCTAAACCTAATCCTAACCCTAACCCTACCCCTAACCTTAACCCTAACCCTAACCTTAAGCCTTACACTTACCCTAACCCTAACCCTAAACCTAACACTTACCCTAACCCTAACCCTTACCGTTATCCTAACCCTAACCCTAAACTTAACCCAAACCCTTACCCTAACCCTAAGCCTAACCCTTACCCTAAGACTTACCCTAACCCTAACCCTAACCCTAACACTTATCCTTACCCTAACCCTAAACCTTACCTTAACCCTGACCCTAACCCTAACCCTTATGCTTACCATAAACCTAAACCCAACTCTAACGCTAACCCTAACCCTAACCCTAACCCTAAACCTTACCCTAATCCTTACCCTAACCCTAACCCTAACACTTAACCTAACCTTAACCCTGACCCTAACCCTAACCCTTACCCTTACCATAAACCTAAACCTAACTCTAACGCTAACCCTAACCCTAACACTAAACCTTACCCTAACCCTTACCCTAACCCTTACCCTAACCCTAATCCTAACCCTAACCCTAAACTTAACCCTAACCCTAACCCTAAACCCAACCCTTACAATTACCATAACACTAACCCTAAACCTAACCCTAACGCTTAGCCTAACTCTAATCTTCACTTTAATTCTAAACCTAACCTTTGCCCTTACCACAACTCTAATCTAAACCTATCACTAACCCTAACCCTAAACCTAACCTTACTCTTAACAGAACCCTAACCCTAAACCTAACCCTAACCCTGACCCCAAACCCTAACCCAAGACCTAACCCTCACCCTTACCCTTATCCTAACCCTAAACTTAACCCTAACACTTAACCTTACACTAAACCCTACCCTAACCCTAACCCAAAACCCAACCCTTACCCTAACCCTAACCCTAACCCTTACCCTAAGCCTAAAGCTAACCCTACCCTTACCCTTACCCTAACCCTAAACCTAACCATAACCCTAACTCTAAACCTAACCCTTTCCCTTACCCTAACCCTAACCCTAACCCTTAACCTAAGCCTAAACCTAACCCTAACCCTAACCCTAACCCTTACCCTAACCCTAAACCTAACCCTACCCTTACCCTTACCCTAACCCTAAACCTAACCCTAACCCTAACTCTAAACCTAACCCTTTCCCTTATCCTAACCGTAAACCTAACCCTAAACCTTAACCTTACCATTACCATAAACCTATCCCTAAACCTTACCCTAAACCTAACCCTAACCCTAACCCTTACCCTTACCTTAACCCTAACCCTAACCCTCACCCTTACCCTAACGCTAACCCTAATACTAACTCTACCCCTAACCATAACCCTTCCCTAGCCCTAACCCTAACCCTTACCCTAACCCTAACCCTAACCTTAACCCTATCCCTTACCCTAACCCTAACCCCAATCCTAACCCTAACCCTTACCCTTACCCTAACCATAAACCTAACCCTAACCCTGACCCTAAACTTAACCCTAACCCTTATACTTACCCTAACCATAACCCTAACCTTAACCCTAAACCTAACCCTAACCCTATCCCTAACCTTAACCCCAACCCTTACCCTTACCCTAACCCTAACCCTAACCCTTACGTGAAACCTAAACCTAATCCTCACCCTTTCCCTTACCCTAACCGTAACCCTAACATCAATCCTAACCCTAACCCTAACCCCTAACCCTAACCATAACCCAAACCCTAACCCTAACACTTACCCTTACCCTAAACCTAAACTTAATGTTAACCCTAACCCTAACCATAACTCTTACCCTAACACTAATGCTAACCCTAAACCTTACTATTAACCCTAACCCTAACCCTAATCCTTACCCATTCCCTAACCCTAACCCTAACCCTAACCCTTACCCTTACCCTACCCCTAACCCTAAACCTAACCCTAACCCTAACCCTAACCCTAAACCTAACGCTAACCTTAACCCTAACCCTAAACCTAACGCTAACCTTAACACTAACCCTAACCCTAACACAACCCTAACCTTACCCTTACCCTTACCCTAACCCTAAACTTAACTGTAACCCTATCTAAACCTAACCCTTACGTTTACTCTAACCCTAACCCTAAACCTAACCCTAATCGTAACCCTAACCCTAAACCTAACCTTAACCCTAACCCTTATCCATTCCCTAACCCTAACCCTAACCCTAACCCTAAACCTAACCCTAACCATAAACCAAAGCCTTACCCTTACCTAACCCTAACCCTAACCCTAACCTTAACCCTAACCCTTACCATTACCCTAATCCTAAACCGAACCCTAACCCTAAACCTAACACTAACTCTAACCCTAACCCTTCCCTAACCCTAACCCTAATCCTAACTCTAAACCTTGCCCTAACCCTTACCCTTACCCTAACCCTAAACCTAACCCTAACCTAATACTTACCCTTACCCTAACCCTAAACCTAAACTTATCCCTAAACGTAAACGTAACCCTAACCCTTACCCTTACTCTAACCCTAACCCTAACCCTAACCCTTACCGTAACCCCTACCCTAACCCTAACCCTAACCCTAACCCTTACCCTAACCCTAACCCTCAACCCAAACCTAACCCTAACCCTATCCCTAAGCCTCAAGTTAACACTAACCCCAATCCTAACCCTAACCCATACCCTTACCATAACCCTAACCCTAACCGTAAAACTAACCCTAACCCTAACCTTAAACCTAACCCTTAACATTACCCTAACCCTAACCCTAACCCTAACCCTTAACCTTACCCTAAACCTAACCCTTACCCTAACCCTAACCGTAACCCTAAACTTAACCCTTATCCTAACCATAACCCTAATCCTAACTCTAACCCTGAACCTTACCCTAACACTAACCCTAACCCTAAACCTAACCCTAAGCCTAACCATAACCCTAAACTTAACCCTTACCCTAACCATAACCCTAATCCTAACTCTAACCCTAACCCTTACCCTAACCATAACCCTAATCCTAACTCTAACCCTTAAACTTACCCTAACACTAACCCTAACCCTAAACCTAACCCTAACCCTAACCTTAACCCTAACCTTTACCTTTACCCTAACCCTAAACCTAAACCTAACCCTAACCCTAATCCTAACCCTAACCCTAACCCATACCATAACCCTAACCCTAACCATAACGCTAACCTTAACCCTAACCCTAACACTAACACTAACCCTAACTATACCCTTACCCTTACCCTAACCCTAAACCTAACTCTAACCCTATCTAAACCTAACCCTTAACTTTACCCTAACCCTAACCCTAAACCTAACCCTAATCCTAACCCTAACCCTAAACCTAAACTTAACCCAAAACCTTATCCTTTCCCTAACCCTAACCCTAACCCTAAACCTAACCCTAACCATAAACCTAAGCCTTACCCTTACCCTAACCCTAAACCTAACCCTAACCTTAACCCTAACCCTTACCATTACCCTAATCCTAAACCTAACCCTAACCCTAAACCTAACACTATCCCTAACCCTAACCCTTCCCTAACCCTAACCCTAACACTAACCCTAACTCTAAACCTAACCCTAACCCTAACCCTTACCCTAACCCTAACCCTAACCCTTACCCTTACCTTAACCCTAATCCTAAACCTACACCTTACCCTTACCCTTACCCTAACGCTAACCCTAACCCGACACGAAACACATACCCTAACACATTCCCTTAATCTAATCCTAACACTAACCCTAACAGTAACCCTAAACCTAAACCTAAACCTAACCCTAACCGTTAGCCTAAACCTAACCTTAACCCCAACACTAAACCTAACCCTAACACTAACACTAACCCTTACCCTTACCCTAAACCTAACCATAACCCTAACCCTAACCCTTACCCTTACCCTAACCCTAACCCTAAAACCAACCCTAACCCTAATCCTATCCCTAAGCCTCAAGTTAACCCTAACCCCAATCCTAACCCTAACCCATACCCTTACCATAACCCTAACTCTAACCCTAACCCTAAAACTAACCCTAACCCTAACCCGTACCCTTACCCTAACCCTAAACCTAATCCTAACCCTAACCCTACACCTAACCTTAACCCTAACCCTAACCTTAAGCCTTACACTTACCCTAACCCTAACCCTAAACCTAACACTTACCCTAACCCTAACCCTAACCCTTACCGTTATCCTAACCCTAAACCTAAACTTAACCCAAACCATAACCCTAACCCTTACCCTTACCCTAAGACTTACCCTAACCCTAACCCTAACCCTAACACTTATCCTTACCCTAACCCTAACCCTAACCCTAAACCTTACCTTAACCCTGACCCTATCCCTAACCCTTATGCTTACCATAACCCTAAACCCACCTCTAACGCTAACCCTAACCCTAACCCTAACCCTAAACCTTACCCTAATCCTTACCCTAACCCTAACCTTAACACTTTACCTAACCTTAACCCTGACCCTAACCCTAACCCTTACCCTTACCATAACCCTAAACCTAACTCTAACGCTAACCCTAACCCTAACACTAAACCTTACCCTAACCCTTACCCTAACCCTTACCCTAACCCTAATCCTAACCCTAACCCTAAACTTAACCCTAACCCTAACCCTAAACCTAACCCTTACAATTACCATAACACTAACCCTAAACCTAACCCTAACGCTTAGCCTAACTCTAATCTTCACCCTAATTCTAAACCTAACCTTTGCCCTTACCCTAACTCTAACCTAAACCTATCACTAACCCTAACCCTAACCCTAACCTTACTCTTAACAGAACCCTAACCCTAAACCCTACCCTAACCCTAACCCAAAACCCAACCCTTACCCTAACCCTAACCCTAACCCTTACCCTAAGCCTAAACCTAACCCTAACCCTAACCCTATCCTTACCCTAACCCTAACCCTAACCCTACCCTTACCCTTACCCTAACCCTAAACCTAACCATAACCCTAACTCTAAACCTAACCCTTTCCCTTACCCTAACCCTAAACCTAACCCTAAACCTTAACCTTACCATTACCATAAACCTATCCCTAAACCTTACCCTAAACCTAACCCTAACCCTAACCCTTACCCTTACCTTAACCCTAACCCTAACCCTTACCCTTACCCTAACGCTAACCCTAATACTAACTCTACCCCTAACCATAACCCTTCTCTAACCCTAACCCTAACCCTTACCCTAACCCTAACCCTAACCTTAACCCTAACCCTTACCCTAACCCTAACCCCAATCCTAACCCTAACCCTTACCCTTACCCTAACCCTAAACCTAACCCTAACCCTGACCCTAAACTTAACCCTAACCCTTATACTTACCCTAACCATAACCCTAAACTTAACCCTAAACCTAACCCTAACCCTATCCCTAACCTTAACCCTAACCCTTACCCTTACCCTAACCCTAACCCTAACCCTTACGTGAAACCTAAACCTAATCCTCACCCTTTCCCTTACCCTAACCCTAACCCTAACATCAATCCTAACCCTAACCCTAACCCCTAACCCTAACCATAACCCAAACCCTAACCCTAACACTTACCCTTACCCTAAACCTAAACTTAATGCTAACCCTAACCCTAACCATAACTCTTACCCTAACACTAATGCTAACCCTAAACCTTACCATTAACCCTAACCCTAACCCTAATCCTTACCCATTCCCTAACCCTAACCCTAACCCTAACCCTTACCCTTACCCTACCCCTAACCCTAAACCTAACCCTAACCCTAACCCTAACCCTAAACCTAACGCTAACCTTAACCCTAACCCTAACCCTAACACAACCCTAACCTTACCAATACCCTTACCCTAACCCTAAACTTAAGTGTAACCCTATCTAAACCTAATCCTTACGTTTACCCTAACCCTAACCCTAAACCTAACCCTAATCGTAACCCTAACCCTAAACCTAACCTTAACCCTAACCCTTATCCTTTCCCTAACCCTAACCCTAACCCTAACCCTAAACCTAACCCTAACCATAAACCAAAGCCTTACCCTTACCTAACCCTAACCCTAACCCTAACCTTAATCCTAACCCTTACCATTACCCTAATCCTAACCCTAACCCTAACCCTAAACCTAACACTAACCCTAACCCTAACCCTTCCCTAACCCTAACCCTAACCTAACCCTAACTCTAAACCTTGCCCTAACCCTAACCCTTACCCTAACCCTAAACCTATCCCTAACCTAACACTTACCCTTACCCTAACCCTAAACCTAAAATTATCCCTAAACGTAAACGTAACCCTAACCCTTACCCTTACTCTAAACCTAACCCTAACCCTAACCCTAACCCTTACCGTAACCCCTACCCTAACCCTAATCCTAACCCTAAACCTTACCCTTACCCTAACCCTAACCCTCAACCCAACCCTAACCCTAACCCTATCCCTAAGCCTCAAGTTAACACTAACCCCAATCCTAACCCTAACCCATACCCTTACCATAACCCTAACCCTAACCGTAAAACTAAACCTAACCCTAACCTTAACCTTAACCCTTAACATTACCCTAACCCTAACCCTAACCCTAACCCTTAACCTTACCCTAAACCTAACCCTTACCCTAACCCTAACCGTAACCCTAAACTTAACCCTTATCCTAACCATAACCCTAATCCTAACTCTAACCCTGAACCTTACCCTAACACTAACCCTAACCCTAAACCTAACCCTAACTCTAACCATAACCCTAAACTTAACCCTTACCCTAACCATAACCCTAATCCTAACTCTAACCCTTAAACTTACCCTAACACTAACCCTAACCCTAAACCTAACCCTAACCCTAACCTTAACCCTAACCCTTACCTTTACCCTAACCCTAAACCTAAACCTAAACATAACCCTAACCCTAACCATAACCATAACCCTAAGCCCTAACCCTAACCCTAACCCTTACCCCTAACCCTAAAACTTCCCTAACCCTTCCCCTTATCCTAACCCTAACCCTAACCCTAACACTTACCCTTACCCTAACCCCAACCGTAACCCTAAACCTAACCCTTACCCTAACCCTGACCCTAAACCATACAGTTACCCTAAACCTACACCTAACCCTAAACCTAACACTAACCTAACCCTTACCCTTACCCTAACCCTAACCCTAACCCTAAACCTTACCCTTACCCTAAACCTAACCCTAAACCTAACTCTAACCCTAACCGTAACCCTTCCACTTACCATAACCCTAACCTTACCCTAACCCTTACCCTTACCCTAATGCTAAACTTAACCCTAACCCTCACCCTTAACACATACCCTTACGCCAACCCTAATACTAACTGTAACACAAAACCTAACCCTAAACCTAACCCTAATCCAAACCCTAACATTAACCTAACCCTAACCTTAACCCCAACACTAAACCTAACCCTAACCCTAACCCTAACCCTTACCCTTACCCTAACACTAAAACTAATCCTAACCTTAACCCTTACCCTAACCCTAACCCTAACCCTAAACCTAACCCTAACCTTAACCCTAACCCTTACACTTACCCTAACCCAAACCCTAACCCAAAACCTAACCCTTACCCTAACCCTAACCCTAAAACTAACCCTAACCCTTACCCTTACCCTAACGAAAACCTAAACGTAATCCTATCCCTAACCCTAAACCTAAACTTAAACCTAACCCTTAGCCTTTCCCTAACCCTAACCCTAACCCTAACCCAAAACCTAACCCTAACCCTAACCCTAACCCTAAACCTAAACCTAACCCTAAACCTAAACCTAACCCTTACCCTTACCCTAACCCTAACCCTAAACCTAACCCTAACCCTTACCCTAACCGTAAACCTAACCCTAAACCTAACCCTAACCCTAACCCTTACCCTAACGCTAACAGTAACCCTAAACTTAACCCTAACCCTAACCCTTACCCTAACCCTTATCCCTAACACTAAAACTTCCCTAACCTTTCCCTTGTCCTAACCCTAACCTTAACCCTAACACTTACCCTTACCCTAACCCCAACCCTAACACTAACCTTAACCCTAAACCTTACCCTAATCCTAAAATTAATCCTAACCCTAACCCTTACCGTTACCCTAAACCTAAACATAACCCTAAACCTAACACTAACCTAACCCTTACCCTTACCCTAACCCTAACCCTAAACCTTACCCTTACCCTAAACCTAACCCTAACCCTTACCCTAAACGTAACCCTAAACCTAACACTAACCCTTACCCTTACCTTAACCCTCACCCTTACCCTAACCCTTACACTTACCCTAATGCTAAACCTAACCCTAACCCTCACCCTAAACTTAACACATACCCTTACCCTAACCCTAAACTTAACCCTAATTGTAACACCAAACCTAACCCTAAACCTAACCCTAATAAAAACCCTAACCTTACCCTAACCCTAACCTTAACCCAAACACTAAACCTAACCCTAACCCTAACCCTAAGCCTTACCCTAACCCTAAAACTAATCCTAACCCTTACCCTAACCCTTACCCTAACCCTAAACTTAACCCTTACCCTAACCCTAAACCTAAACTTAACCCTAACCCTTATCCTTTCCCTAACCCTAACCCTAACAATACCCCTAAACCTAACCCTAAACTAAACCTAACCCTTACCCTTACCCTAACCCTAACCCTAAACCTAACCCTAACACTTACCCTTACCCTAACCCTAAACCTAACCCAAACCCTAACTTTAACCCTAACCCTTACGCTTACCCTAACCCTAACCCTAACCCTAACCCTAAACCTAACCCTAAACCTAATAATAACCCTTACCCTAACCATTACCGTAACTCTAACCTAACCATTACCTTTACCCTAACCCTAACCTTAACCTTAACCCTAACGATACACTTAAACCTAACCCTTACCCTTACTCTAGCCCTAACCCTAAACATAACCCTAACCCTAACCCTATCCCTAACCCTATCCCTTACCCTTACCCTAAGCCTAACCCTAAAACTAACTCTAACCGTAACACCTAACCCTAAACCTAACCCTAACCGTAAACCTAAACATAACCCTTACCCTTAACCTAACCCTAACCCTAAACCTAACCATAACCCTAACCCTTATTATTTCCCTAACCCTAACCCTAAGCCTAAACCGAACCCTAACCCTAACCCTAACCCTTACCCTAACCCTAAACTTTACCCTTACCCTAACCCGAAACATAACCCTAAACCTAACCCTAAACCTAACCCTTACACTTACCCTAAACCTAACCCTAACCCTAACCATAACCCTAAACCTTACCCTTACCCTAAACCTAACCCAACCCTTACCCTAACCCTAACCATAAAACTAATCCTAACCCTAACACTTACCATAACCCTAACCCTAAACCTAAACCTAACCCTAACCCTAACTGTAACCCTAACCCTTACCCTTACCCTAACCCTAAACCTAACCCTAACACTTACCCTTACCCTAACCCTAAACCTAACCCAAACCCTAACTTTAACACTAACCCTTACGTTTACGCTAACCCTAACCCTAACCCTAAACCTAACCCTATACCTAATAATAACCCTTACCCTAACCATTACCGTAACCCTAACCTAACCATTACCTTTACCCTAACCCTAACCTTAAACTTAACCCTAACGATACACCTAACCCTAACCCTTACCCTTAGTCTAGCCCTAACCCTAAACCTAACCCTAACCCTAACCCTATCCCTAACCCTATCCCTTACCCTTACCCTAACCCTAACCCTAAAACTAAAGCTAACCGTAACACCTAACCCTAAACCTAACCCTAACCGTAAACCTAAACCTAACCCTTACCCTTAACCTAACCCTAACCCTAAACCTAACCATAACCCTAACCCTTATTATTTCTCTAACCCTAACCCTAACCCTAAACGTAACCCTAACCCTAATCCTAACCCTTACCCTAACCCTAACCCTAACCTTTACCCTTACCCTAACCCGAAACATAACCGTAAACCTAAACCTAACCCTTACCCTTAACCTAACCCTAACCCTAAACCTAACCATAACCCTAACCCTTATTATTTCCCTAACCCTAACCCTAACCCTAAACCTAACCCTAACCCTAACCCTAACCCTTACCCTAAACCTAACCCTAACCTTTACCCTTACCCTAACCCGAAACATAACCCTAAACCTAACCCTAAACCTAACCCTTACCCTTACCCTAACCCTAACCCTAACCCTAACCATAACCCTAAACCTTACACATACCCTTACCCTAAACCTAAGCCTAACCCTTACCCTAAACCTAATCCTAACCCTAACCCTAACCCTAACCCTTTCCTTAACCCTAAACCTAACCCTTACCTTACCCTAATGCTAACCCTAACCCTTACCCTAACCCTAACCCTAACACATACCCTTATCCTAACCCTCACCTAACCCTAACAGTAACCATAAACCTAACCCTAAACCTAAACCTAACCCTAACCCTAATCCTTACCCTAACCCTAACATTAACCCCAACACTAAACCTCACCTTAACCCTACACTAACCCTTACCCTTACCCTAACCCTCACCCTAAAACTAACCCTAAACTTAACCGTAACCCTAACCCTTACCCTAGACCTAAACCTAACCCTAACCCTAACCCTTACCTTTTCCCTACCCTAACCCTAACGGTAACCTAACACTAAACCTTACCCTTACCCTTACCCTAACCCTAAACCTAACCCTAAACCTAAACCTAACCCTAAGCCTTACCCTTACAGTAACCCTAACCCTAACGCTAACACTTACAATTACCGTAACACTAAACCAAACCGTAACCCTAACCGTAACCCTAACCCTTACCCTAACCCTAACCCTAAACCTAACCCTAACCCTAAACCTTACCCATACCCTAATCTTAACCCTAACCCTTACCCTAAACCTAACCCTAACCCTAACGCTAAAACCAAACCCTAAACCTAACCTTAACCCTAACTCTTACACTTAACCTGACCCTAAACTTAACCCTAACCCTAAACCTAACCCTAACACTAACCCTAACCCTTACCCTTACCCAAACCCTAAGCCTAAACCTAAACTTAAACTTAACCCTTATACTTTCCCTAACCCTAACCCTAACCCTAACCCTAAACCTAACGATAACCCTAAACCTAACCCTTACCCTGACCCTAACCCTAACCCTAACCCTAACCCTAACCCTTACCCTTACCCTAACCCTAAACCTACCCTAACCCTAAACTTAACCCTAACCCTTACCCTTACTCTAACCCTAAAGCTAACCCGAACCTTAACCCTAACCCTTACCCTAACCCTAACCCTAACCCTTACCCTAACCCTAAACTTAACCCCAACACTAAGCCTAACCCTAACCCTAACACTTACCCTTACCCTAACCCTAACCCTAAACCTAACCCTAACCCTAACCCTTACCCTAACCCTAACCCTAATCCTAACCCTAACCCTTACCCTTACCCTAACCCTAACCCTAACCCGAACCCTAAACCTTAACCTAAACCTAACCCTAAACCTAACCCTAACCATAACCCTTTCCCTTACCCTAACCCTAACCCTAATCTTAACCCTAACCCTACCCCTAAACCTAACCTTAACCCTAACCCTTATCCTTTCCCTAACCCTAACCATAACCCTAACCCTAAAGATAACTTTAACCCTAGACCTAACCCTTACCCTTACCCTAATCCTAACCCTAAACCTAAACCTAACCATTACCCTTACCCTAAACCTAACAATAACCCTAACCCTAACCTTAATCCTAACCCTTACGTTTACCCGTACCCTAATTCTAACCCTAACCCTTACTCTAACCCTAACCCTAACCCTAACCTATCCCTTACCCTTACCCTAACCCTAACCCTAAACTTAACCCTAATCTTAACCCTAACCCTAACCCTTACCCTTACCCTAACCCTAACCCTAAACCACACCCTAACCCTGAACCTATCCCTAATCCTATAAATTACCCTTACCCTAACCCTAACGCTAAACCTAACCCTAACTGTAACCCCTAACCCTAACCCTAAGCCTTACCCTTATCCTAACCCTAACCCTAACACTACTCCTAACCCTTACCCTTACCCTAATGCTAACCCTAACCTTAATCCAACCCTAAACTTAACCCTAACCCTAAACCTAACCCTTACCCTAACCCTAACCCTAACCCTAACACTAACACTTACCCTTACACTAACCGTAACCCTAAACCTAACCCTAACCCTTTTCCTAACCCTAACCCTTACCTTAACCTAACCCTAACCCTAAACCTAAACCTTACCCTAACCCTATCCCTACCCCTAACCCGAACCCTTACCCTAACACTAAACCTAACCCTAACACTAACCCTTGTCCTAATCATACCACTAACCTTAACCCTTAACCTAACCCTATCACTAACTCTAACCCCTAACCCTAAACCTTTCCCTAAACCTAACCCTAACCCTAACCATTACCGCTAACCCTAACCCTAACCCTAACCCCTAACACTAACCCTAACGCTAAACCTTACCTTTGTCCTAAACCTAACCCTAACCCTAACAATTAAACTTACCCTAACCCCTACCCTAAACCTAACCGTTACCCTAACTATAACCCCAATCCTAAAACTAACCCTTACCCTTACCCTAACCGTAAACCTAAACTTAAATCTAACCCTACCCCTAACCCTTACCCTTACCCTAACCCTAACCCTAACCTAACCCTAAACCTTACCCTTACTTTAAACCTAACCCTAACCCTTACCCTAAATCTAACGCTAACCTTGACCCTAACCCTAACCCTTACCCTTACCTTAACCCTAACCCTACCCTAAACCTTAACCTTACCCTTACACTAAGGCTAACCCTAACCCTAACCCTAACACATAACCTAACACATACCCTTACCCTAATCCTGACACTAACCCTAACCGTAACCCTAAACCTAAGCCAAAACCTAACCCTAACCCTAACCCTAACAGTTACCCTAACCCTAACCTTAACCCCAACACTAAACCTAACAATAACCCTAACCCCAACCCTTAGCCTTACCCTAACCCTAACCCTAAACCTAACCCTAACCCTAACCCTATCCCTAACCCTTACCTTAACCCTAACCCTTACCCTAACCCTAACCCTAAAACTAATCCCAACCCTAACCTTAACCCTAACCCTTACTGTTACATTAACCCTAACCCTAACCCTAACCCTCACACATAACCTTACCCTAACCCTAACTCTAACCCTAACACTTACCCTTAACCTAACCCTAACCCTAACGCTAACCCTTACCCTAAACCTAACCATAACACTAACCCTAACCCTTACCCTAAACCTAACACTAACCCCTAACCCTTACCCTAACCCTAACCCTTACCTCAGCCCTTACCCTTACCCTAACCCTAACCCTAACCTTTAACCTTACCCTAACCCTATACCTAACCCTTACCTTAACCCTAACCCTTACCCTAACCCTACCCCTAAAACTAATCCTAACCCTAACGTTAACTCTAACCCTTACTGTTACATTAACCCTAACCCTAACCCTAACCCTGACACATAACCTTACCCTAACCCTAACTCTAACCCTAACACTTACCCTTAACCTAACCCTAACCCTAACGCTAACCCTTACCCTAAACCTAACCCTAACACTAAACCTAACCCTTACCCTAAACCTAACCCTAACCCCTAACCCTTACCCTAACCCTAACCCTAACCCCAACCCTTACCCTTACCCTAACCCTAACCTTTAACCTTACCCTAACCCTAAACCTAACCCTTACCCTAACCCTAACCCTAAACATAACCCTTACCCTAACCCTAACTCTAATCCTAACTCTAACCCTTACCCTTAGCAAAACCCTAACAATAACCCTAAACCTAACCCTAAACCGAACCTTAACCATAACCCTTACCCTTATCCTAACCCTAACCCTAACCCTAAACCTAACCCTAACCCTAAACCTAACCCTTACTCTTACCCTAACTCTAACTGAAAACCTAACCCTAACCCAACCCAAACCCTCAGCTTAACCCTGACCCTAACTCTAAACCTAACCTTAACCCTAACCCTTATCTTTTCCCTAACCCTAACCCTAAACCTAACCCTAAACTTAAACCTAACCTTACCCTAAACCTAACCCTAAACCTAAACCTAACCTTAACCCTAATCCGTACCCTAACCCTAACCCTAACCTAAACCATACCCTTACCCTAACCCTAACCCTAACTCTAACCATTTTCCTAACCCTAACCCTAACCCTAACCCTAACCCTTAACCTTACCCTAATGCTAAACTTAACCCTAACCCTCACCCTAAACTTAACACAGACCCTTACCCTAACACTAATTCTAACTGTAATAAAAACCTAACCATAAACCTAACCCTAATTCAAACCCTGTCATTACCCTAACCCTAACCTTAACCCCAACACTAAACCTAACCCTAACCCTAACACTAACCCTAAACCTAACCCTAACCCTAACCTTAACCCTAACCCTTACACTTACTCTAACCCTAAACCTAACCCAAAACCTAACCCTAACCCTAACCCTAACCCTAACCTTAACCCTAATTGCAACCCTAACCCTAACCCAAAACCTAACCTTAACCCTAACGCTAACCCTAACCTTAACCCTAATTGTAACACTAACTCTAACCCTAATCCTATCCCTAACCCTTACCCTAATCCTAACCCTAACCCTAACCCTAGCCCTTACCCTAACCCTAACCTTAACCCTAATTGTAACACTAAACCTAACCCTAAACCTAACCCTAATAAAAACCTTAACCTTACCCTAACCCTAACCTTAACCCCAACACTAGCCCTAAAAATAACCATAACCCTAACCCTTACACTTACCTTAACCCTAAAACTAATCCTAACCCTAAACCTTACCCTAACCCTAACCCTAACCCTAACCCTAAACTTAACCCTAAACCTTACCCTTAACCTAACCCAAACCCTAACCCTAACCTTAACCCTTAGCCTAACCCTAAACCTAAACTTAACCCTAACCCTTATCGTTTCCCTAACCGTAACCCTAAACCTAACCCTAAACCTAACCCTTACCCTTACCCTAACCCTAACTCTAAACCTAAACCTAACCCTTACCCTTACCCTAATGCTAAACCTAAACCTAACCCTAACCATTACCCTAACCCTAACACTAACCCTAACCCTAAACCTAACCCTAACCCTAACCCTAACCATTACCCTAACCCTAACACTAACCCTAACCCTAACCCTAAACCTAACCCTAAACCTTATCCTAAACCTTACCCTAACCATTACCCTAACCATAACCTAACCCTTACCCTTAACCTAACCCTAACCTTAACCTCAACCCTAACCCTAAACCTAACCCCAACCCTTACCCTTACACTAGCCATAACCTTAAACCTAACCCTATCCCTAACCCTATTCCTAACCCTATCCCTTACCCTAACACTAACCCTAAACCTAACTCTAACCGTAACCCCTAACCCTAAACCTAACCGTAAACTTAACCGTAAACCTAAACCTAACACTTACCCTTACCCTAACCCTAACCCTAACCTTAACTGTAACCCTAACCCTAAACCTAACCATAACCCTAAACCTTATTCTTTCCCTAACCCTAACCCTAAACCTAACCCTAACCCTAACCCTAACATTAACCCTAAACCTTACCCTTACCCTTACCCTAAACCTGAACCTAACACTAAACTTAACCCTAACCCTAACCCTTATCCTAGCCCTAAACCTAACCCTAACCGTAACCCTAACCCTTACCCATTCCCTAATCCTAACCCTAACCCTAACCTAACACTAAACCTAACCCTAACCCTAACCTTAACCCTAAACCTTACTCTTACCCTAACCCTAACGCTAACCCTAACCCTGACCCTAAACCTAACCCTAACACTAACCCTAACCCTTACCCTTACCCTAACCCTAACCATACACCTAACCCTAACCCTTAACCTTACCGTAAACCTAAACCTAACCTTAACCCTTATCCTAACCCTAAACCTAACCTTAACGTATCCCTTACTTTCACTAACCCTAACCCTAACCCTAAACCTAAACCTAAACCTAAACCTAAACAAAACACTTCCCTTACCCTAAACCTAACCCTAAACCTAAACATACCACTTACCATTAACCTAACCCTAACCCTAAACCTAACCATAACCTGAATCCTAACCCTTACCCTTACCCTAATCCTAACCCTAAAACTAACCCTAACCCTAACCCTAACCTGAACCCTAACACTTACCCTAACACTTACCCTAGCCCTAACCCTAACACTAACACTTATCCTTAACCTAACCGTAACCTTAACCCTAACCCTAACCCTTATCCTAACGTAACCCTAATCCTAACCCTAACCCTAACTGTAATCCTAAACCTAACGCTAAACCTAACCCTAACCCTAACCCTACCCGATACCCTAACCCTAACCATAACCCCAACACTAAACCTAACCCTAACCCTAACCCTAACCCTTAACCTTACCTTAACCCTAACCCTAACCCTAACCCTTACCTTACCCTTACCCTAACACTAACCCTAACCCTAACCCTAAGATATACCCTAACACATACCCTTACCCTAATCCTAACCCTAACCCTAAACGTAACCCTAAACCTAACCCTAACCCTAACCCTAACCGTTACCCTAACCCTAACCTTAACCCCAACACTAAACCTAACCCTAACCCTAATCCTAACCCTTACCCTTACCCTAACACTAATCCTAAACCTAACCGTAACCCTAACCCAACTCTAACCCTTACCTTAACCCTAACCCTAATCCTAACCCTGACCCTTACCCTTACACTAATCCTAACCCTAACCCTGAAACTAACCCTAACCCTAACCCTAACCCTAACCTAATCCTAACTCTATTCCTTACCCATCCCTAACCCTAACCTTAACCCTAACCCTAACCCTAAACCTAACCTTAACCCTAACCCTTACTTTCCCTAACCCTAACCCTAACCCTAAACCTAACCCTAAACCTTACCCTTACCCTAACCCTAACCCTAAACCTAATGCTAACCTGAACCCTAACCCTTACCCTTACCCTAACCCTAACGCTAACCCTAAGCCTAAAACTAACCCTAACCCTAACCCTTACCCTAAACTGAACCCTAACCCTTAACCTAACACTTACCCTAACACTAACCCTAACACTAACACTTACCCTTACTCTAACCGTAACCGTAACGCTAACCCTAAACCTTATCCTAACCCTAAACCTAACTTTAACCCTAAACCTAACCCTAACCCTAACCCTAAATCTTAGTCTTACCCTAACCCTAACACTAACCCTAATCCTTACCCTAACCCTAACCCTAACACTTACCCTAACCCTAACACTAACCCTAACCCTAAACCTTACCATAACCCTAACCCTAACACTTACCCTAACCCTAACCCTAACCCTAACCCCTACCCTAACCCTAACCCTAACCCTAAAACTTACTCTAACCCTAAACCTGACCCTAACCCTTACCCTGACCCTAACCCTAAACCTAACCCTTACCATTACCCTTACCCTAACCCTAACCGTAAACCTAAACCTTACCCTTACTCTAAACCTAACCCTAAACCTTACCCTAAATCTAACCCTAACTCTAACCCTAACCCTTACCCTTACCTTAAACCTAACCCTAACCCTAACCCTTACCCTTACCCTAACCCTAAACCTACCCTAACCCTAACCCTAACCCTCACCCTTACCGTAACCCTAACCGTAACCCTAAACCTTCCCTTACTCTAAACCTAACCCTAAACCTTACCCTAAACCTAACCGTAACTCTAACCCTAACCCTTACCCTTACCTTAAACCTAACCCTAAACCTAAACCTTACCCTTACCCTTACCCTAACACTAACCCTAACCCTAACCCTAACACATATCCTAACACATACCCTTACCCTAATCCTAACGCTAACCCTAAACTTAACACTACACATAACCCTAAACCTAACCCTAATCCAAACCCTATCATTACCCTAACCCTAACCTTAACCCCAACACTAAACCTAACCCTAACCCTAACGCTAACCGTAACCCTAAGCATAACCTAAATTTAACCTTAACCCTAACCCTTACACTTACCCTAACCCTAACCCTAACCCAAAACCTAACCCTAAACCTAACCCTAACCCTAACTTTAACCCTATCCCTAACCCTAAACCTAAACTTAACCCTAACCCTTATCCTTTCCCTAACCCTAACCCTAACCCTAACCCTAACCCTAACCCTAACCCTAAACTTAACCCTAACCCTTACCCTTACCCTAACACTAACCGTAACCCTAACCCTAAACCTAACCCTTACCCTAACCATAACCCTAACCCTAACCTAACCCTTACCCTTACCCTAACCCTAACCTAACCCTAACCCTTACCCTAACCAAAACCCTAACCCTAACCTAATCCTTACCCTTACCCTAACCCTACCCTAACCTTAACCTTAACACTAACCCTAACCCTAACCCTAAACCTTACCCTAACCCTTACCCATAACCCTAAAACTTCCCTAACCTTTCCCGTATCCTAACCCTAACCCTAACCCTAACACATACCCTTACCCTAACCCCAACCCTAACCCTAACCCTAACCCTAAACCTTACCCTAACCCTAACCCTAACACTAACCCTAAAACTTACCGTTACCCTAAACCTAAACGTAACCCTAAACCTAACAATAACCTAACCCTTACCCTTACCCTAACCCTAACTCTAACCCTAAACCTTACCCTTACCTAAACCTAAACCTAACCCTTACCCTAAACCTAACCCTAAACCTAACACTAACCCTTACCCTTACCTTAACCCTAACAGTAACCCTAACACTCACCCTTACCCTAATGCTAACCCTAACCCTAGCCCTCACCTTAAACTTAACACATACCCTTACCCTAACCCTAACCTTAAACATAAGTGTAACACTAAACCTAACCCTCAACCTAACCCTAATAAAATCCTTAACCTTTCCCTAACCCTAACCTAAACCCAACCCTAACCCTAACCCTAACCCTAACCCTAACCCTAACCCTAACCCTAACCTTAACCCTAACCCTAACCCTAACCCTAACCCTAACCCTAACCCTAACCCTAAACTTAACCCTAACCCTTACCCTTACCCTAACCCTAACCCTAAACCTAATTCTAACCCTAACCCTAACCCTAACCCTAACCCTAACCCTATATCTTACCCTTACCCTAACCCTAACCCTAAACCTAAACCTAAGCCTAACCCTAACCCTAACCCTAACCTTAACACTTACCCTAACCCTAACCCTAACCCTAACCGTAACCCTAACACTTACCGTAACCATAACCATAACCCCAACACTAAACCTAACCCTAACCCTAAACCTAACCCTTACCCTTACCTTAACCCTAACCCTAACCCTAACCGTTACCTTACCCTTACCCTAACACTAACCCTAACCCTAACCCTAACATATACCCTAACACATACCCTTACCCTAATCCTAACCCTAACCCTAAACGTAACCCTAAACCTAACCCTAAACCTAACCCTAACCCTAACCCTAACCATTACCCTAACCCTAACCTTAACCCCAACACTAAACCTAACCCTAACCCTAATCCTAACCCTTACCCTTACCCTAACCCTAATCCTAAACCTAACCGTAACCTTAACCCATCTCTAACCCTTACCTTAACCCTAACCCTAATCCTAACCCTGACCCTTACCCTTACACTAACCCTAACCCTAAACCTTAAACTAACCCTAACCCTAACACTAACCCTAACCTAATCCTAAGTCTATTTCTTACCCATCCCTAACCCTAACCTTAACCCTAACCCTAACCCTAAACCTAACCCTAACCCTAACCCTTACTTTCCCTGACCCTAACCCTAACCCTAACCCTAAACCTTACCCTTACCCTAACCCTAACCCTAAACCTAATGCTTACCTGGACCCTAACCCTTACCCTTACCCTAACCCTAACGCTAACCCTAAGCCTAAAACTAACCCTAACCCTAACCCTAAACCTAAACTGAACCCTAACCCTTAACCTAACACTTACCCTAACACTAACCCTAACACTAACACTTACCCTTACTCTAACCGTAACCGTAACCCTAAACCTAACCCTTATCCTAACCCTAACCCTAAATCTTACCCTTAACCTAACCCTATCCCTAACCCTAATCCTTACCCAACCCTAATCCTAACCCTAACCCTAATACTTACCCTAACCCTAACACTAACCCTAACCCTAAACCTTACCCTAACCCTAAACCTTACCCTAACCCTAACACTTACCCTAACCCTAACCCTAACCCTAATGCTAACCCTTATCGTAACCCTAACCCTAACCCTAACCCTTAACCTAACCCTAACACTAACTCTGACCTCTAACCCTAAACCTTACCCTAAACCTAACCCTAACCCTAACCCTAAAACTAACCCTAACCCCTAACCCTAACCCTAACCCTAACCATTACCATTATGCTAACTCTAAAACTTACACTAACACTTACCCTTACCCTTACCCCTACCCTAACCCTAACCCTAACCCTAAATCTTACTCTAACCCTAACCCTAACCCTAACCCTTACCCTGACCTTAACCCTAAACCTAACCCTTACCATTACCCATACCCTAACCCTAACCATAACCCTAAACCTTACCCTTACTCTAAACCTAACCCTAAACCTAAACCTTATGCTTACCCTTACCCTAACACTAAACCTAACCCTAACCCTAACACATACCCTAACACATACCCTTACCCTAATCCTAACCCTAATCCTAAACTTAACACTAAACATAACCCTAAACCTAACCCTAATCCAATCCCTATCATTACCCTAACCCTAACCTTAACCCCAACACGAAACCTAACCCTAACCCTAACGCTAACCGTAACCCTAACCATAACCTAAATTTAACCTTAACCCTAACCCTTACACTTACCCTAACCCTAACCCAAAACCTAACTCTAAACCTACCCCTACCCCTAACCTTAACCCTATCCCTAACCCTAAACCTAAACTTAACCCTAACCCTTATCCTTTTCCTAACCCTAACCCTAACACTAACCCTAACCCTAAACTTAACCCTAACCCTTACCCTTACCCTAACCCTAACCGTAACCCTAACCCTAAACCTAACCCTAATCCTAACCCTAACCCTTACCCTAACCATAACCCTAACCCTAACCTAACCCTTACCCTAACCCTAACCCTAACCCTAACCCTTACCCTAACCATAACCCTAACCCTAACCTAACCCTTACCCTTACCCTATCCCTAACCCTAACCTTAACCTTAACCCTAACCCTAACCCTAACCCTAAACCTTACCCTAACCCTTACCCATAACCCTAAAACTTCCCTAACCTTTCCCAATCCTAACCCTAACCCTAACCCTAACACATACCCTTACCCTAACCCCAACCCTAACCCTAACCCCAAAACTAAACCTTACCCTAACCCTAACCCTAACCCTAACACTTACCATTACCCTAAACCTAAACGTAACTCTAAACCTAACAATAACCTAACCCTTGCCCTTACCCTAACCCTAACCCTAACCATAAACCTTACCCTTACCTAAACCTAACCCTAACCCTTACCCTAAACCTAACCCTAAACCTAACACTAACCCTTACCCTTACCTTAACCCTAACCCTAACCCTAACCCTCACCCTTACCCTAATACTAAACCTAACCCTAACCCTCACCTTAAACTTAACACATACCCTTACCCTAACCCTAACCTTAACCCTAATTGTAACACTAAACCTAACCCTAAACCTAACCCTAATAAAAACCTTAACCTTTTCCTAACCCTAACCTAAACTCAACACTAACCCTAACCCTAACACTAACCCTAACCCTTACCCTTAACCTAATCCTAAAAATAATCCTAACCCTAACCCTTACCCTAACCCTAACTCTAACCTAACCCTAACCCTAACTTAACCATAACCCTTACCCTTACCCTAACCCTAACCCTAACCCTAACCTTAACCCTTACCCTTACTCTAACCCTAAATCTAACCCTAAAACTTACCCTTACTCTAAACCTAACCCTAACCCTTACCCTAAATCTAACTTTAACTCTAACCCTTACCCTTACCTTAACCCTAACCCTAACCCTAAACCTTACGCTTACCCTTACCCTAACATTAACCCTAATCCTAACCCTAACACATACCCTAACTCATACCCTTACCCTAATCCTAACTCTAACCCTAACCGTAACCCTAAACCTAACCCTAAACCTAACTCTAACCCTAACCCTAACCATTACCCTAAACCTAACCTTAACCCCAACACTAAACCGAACCCTAACCCTAACCCTAACCCTTACCCTTACCCTAACCCTAACCCTAACCCTAAACCTTACCCTTACCCTTACCCTAACACTAACCCTAACCCTAATCCTAACCCTAACACATACCCTAACACATACCATTACCCTAATCCTAACCCTAACCCTAAACGTAACCCTAAACCTAACCCTAAAGCTAACCCTAACCCTAACCCTAACCCTTACCCTAACCATAACATTAACCCCAACACTAAACCTCACACTAAGCCTAACCCTAACCCTTGCCCTTACCCTTACCCTTACCCTAACCCTAAACCTAACCCTAAACTTAACCCTAACCCTAACCCTTATCCTAGCCCTAAACCTAACCCTAACCCTAACCCTAACCTGAACCCTAACCCTTACAATAACAGTTACACTAACCCTAACCCTAAAACTAACTTTTAGCCTTAACCTAACCGTATCCTTAACCCTAACCCTAACCTTTATCCTAACCCTAACTCTACCCCTAAAACTAACCGTAACCCTAACCCTATATCTTACCCTTACCCTAACCCTAACCCTAAACCTAAACCTAAGCCTAACCCTAACCCTAACCCTAACCTTAACACTTACCCTAACCTAACCCTAACCCTAACCGTAACCCTAACACTTACCGTAACCATAACCATAACCCCAACACTAAACCTAACCCTAACCCTAAACCTAACCCTTACCCTTACCTTAACCCTAACCCTAACCCTAACCGTTACCTTACCCTTACCCTAACACTAACCCTAACCCTAACCCTAACATATACCCTAACACATACCCTTACCCTAATCCTAACCCTAACCCTAAACGTAACCCTAAACCTAACCCTAAACCTAACCCTAACCCTAACCCTAACCATTACCCTAACCCTAACCTTAACCCCAACACTAAACCTAACCCTAACCCTAATCCTAACCCTTACCCTTATCCTAACCCTAATCCTAAACCTAACCGTAACCTTAACCCATCTCTAACCCTTACCTTAACCCTAACCCTAATCCTAACCCTGACCCTTACCCTTACACTAACCCTAACCCTAAACCTTAAACTAACCCTAACCCTAACACTAACCCTAACCTAATCCTAAGTCTATTTCTTACCCATCCCTAACCCTAACCTTAACCCTAACCCTAACCCTAAACCTAACCTTAACCCTAACCCTTACTTTCCCTGACCCTAACCCTAACCCTATCCCTAAACCTTACCCTTACCCTAACCCTAACCCTAAACCTAATGCTTACCTGGACCCTAACCCTTACCCTTACCCTAACCATAACGCTAACCCTAAGCCTAAAACTAACCCTAACCCTAACCCTAAACCTAAACTGAACCCTAACCCTTAACCTAACACTTACCCTAACACTAACCCTAACACTAACACTTACCCTTACTCTAACCGTAACCGTAACCCTAAACCTAACCCTTATCCTAACCCTAACCCTAAATCTTACCCTTAACCTAACCCTATCCCTAACCCTAATCCTTACCCAACCCTAATCCTAACCCTAACCCTAATACTTACCCTAACCCTAACACTAACCCTAACCCTAAACCTTACCCTAACCCTAACACTTACCCTAACCCTAACCCTAACCCTAATGCTAACCCTTATCGTAACCCTAACCCTAACCCTAACCCTTAACCTAACCCTAACACTAACTCTGACCTCTAACCCTAAACCTTACCCTAAACCTAACCCTAACCCTAACCCTAAAACTAACCCTAACCCCTAACCCTAACCCTAACCCTAACCATTACCATTATGCTAACTCTAAAACTTACACTAACACTTACCCTTACCCTTACCCCTACCCTAACCCTAACCCTAACCCTAAATCTTACTCTAACCCTAACCCTAACCCTAACCCTTACCCTGACCTTAACCCTAAACCTAACCCTTACCATTACCCATACCCTAACCCTAACCATAACCCTAAACCTTACCCTTACTCTAAACCTAACCCTAAACCTAAACCTTACGCTTACCCTTACCCTAACACTAAACCTAACCCTAACCCTAACACATACCCTAACACATACCCTTACCCTAATCCTAACCCTAATCCTAAACTTAACACTAAACATAACCCTAAACCTAACCCTAATCCAATCCCTATCATTACCCTAACCCTAACCTTAACGCCAACACGAAACCTAACCCTAACCCTAACGCTAACCGTAACCCTAACCATAACCTAAATTTAACCTTAACCCTAACCCTTACACTTACCCTAACCCTAACCCAAAACCTAACTCTAAACCTACCCCTACCCCTAACCTTAACCCTATCCCTAACCCTAAACCTAAACTTAACCCTAACCCTTATCCTTTTCCTAACCCTAACCCTAACACTAACCCTAACCCTAAACTTAACCCTAACCCTTACCCTTACCCTAACCCTAACCGTAACCCTAACCCTAAACCTAACCCTAATCCTAACCCTAACCCTTACCCTAACCATAACCCTAACCCTAACCTAACCCTTACCCTAACCCTAACCCTAACCCTAACCCTTACCCTAACCATAACCCTAACCCTAACCTAACCCTTACCCTTACCCTATCCCTAACCCTAACCTTAACCTTAACCCTAACCCTAACCCTAACCCTAAACCTTACCCTAACCCTTACCCATAACCCTAAAACTTCCCTAACCTTTCCCTTATCCTAACCCTAACCCTAACCCTAACACATACCCTTACCCTAACCCCAACCCTAACCCTAACCCCAAAACTAAACCTTACCCTAACCCTAACCCTAACCCTAACACTTACCATTACCCTAAACCTAAACGTAACTCTAAACCTAACAATAACCTAACCCTTGCCCTTACCCTAACCCTAACCCTAACCATAAACCTTACCCTTACCTAAACCTAACCCTAACCCTTACCCTAAACCTAACCCTAAACCTAACACTAACCCTTACCCTTACCTTAACCCTAACCCTAACCCTAACCCTCACCCTTACCCTAATACTAAACCTAACCCTAACCCTCACCTTAAACTTAACACATACCCTTACCCTAACCCTAACCTTAACCCTAATTGTAACACTAAACCTAACCCTAAACCTAACCCTAATAAAAACCTTAACCTTTTCCTAACCCTAACCTAAACTCAACACTAACCCTAACCCTAACACTAACCCTAACCCTTACCCTTAACCTAATCCTAAAAATAATCCTAACCCTAACCCTTACCCTAACCCTAACTCTAACCCTAACCCTAACCCTAACTTAACCCTAACCCTTACCCTTACCCTAACCCTAACCCGAACCCTAACCTTAACCCTTACTCTTACTCTAACCCTAAATCTAACCCTAAAACTTACCCTTACTCTAAACCTAACCCTAACCCTTACCCTAAATCTAACTTTAACTCTAACCCTTACCCTTACCTTAACCCTAACCCTAACCCTAAACCTTACGCTTACCCTTACCCTAACATTAACCCTAATCCTAACCCTAACACATACCCTAACTCATACCCTTACCCTAATCCTAACTCTAACCCTAACCGTAACCCTAAACCTAACCCTAAACCTAACTCTAACCCTAACCCTAACCATTACCCTAACCCTAACCTTAACCCCAACACTAAACCGAACCCTAACCCTAACCCTAACCCTTACCCTTACCCTAACCCTAACCCTAACCCTAAACCTTACCCTTACCCTTACCCTAACACTAACCCTAACCCTAATCCTAACCCTAAC
>JANJXV010000664.1:120000-122500 GCA_024803745.1 Megascapheus bottae
CCTAACATTTACCCTTAACCTAACCCTAACCCTAACCCTTACACTATCCCTAACCCTAACCCCTAACCCTTACCCTAACCCTAACTCTAACCCAAACCGTAACACTTATCCTAAACCTAAACCTAACCCTAACCCTAACCCTTACTTTTACCCTAACTCTAACCCAAATCCTAACCCTTATCCTAACACTAACCCCTAACCCTAACCCTGACCCTAAACCTAACCCTAACACTAACCCTAACCCTAACCCCTAAACCTAACCCAAACCCTAACCCTTACCCTTATCCTAACCCTAACACAAACACTAACACTTACTCTTATCCTAACCCCTACCATAACCCTAACCCTTACCCTGACCCTAACCGTAACCCTAAACCTTACTCTTACTCTAAACCTAACCCTAACCCTTACCCTAAATCTAACCCTAACCCTAACTCTTACCCTTAACTTAACCCTAATCCTAAACCTAAATCTTACCCTTACCCTTACCCTACCACTAACCGTAACCCAAACCCTAACACATATCCTAACACATACCCTTACCCTAATCCTAACACTAACCCTAAACTTAACACTAAACATAACCCTAAACCTAAACCTAACCCTAACCCTAACCGTTACCCTAACCCTAACATTAATCCCAACACTAAACCTAACCCTAACCCTAACCCTAACCCTTACCCTTACCCTAACCCTAACCCTAAACCTAACCCTAACCCTAACCCTATCTCTAACCTTTACGTTAACACTAACCCTAATCCTAACCCTAACCCTTACAATTAACCTAACCCTAACCCTAACCCTAAAATTAACCCTAAACCTAACCCTAACCTTAACCCTAACCCTAACATTTACCCTTAACCTAACCCTAAACGTAACCCTTACCCTATCCCTAAGCCTAACCCCTAAACCTAGCCCTAACCCTAACCCTAACCTTAACACTTACCCTAACCCTAACCCTAACCCTAACCCTAACCGTAACCCTAACACTTACCCTAACCATAACCCTAACCCTAACCCTTACCCTAACCCTAACCCTAAAGCTAACCCTTATTCTAACCCTATCCCTAACCCTAACCCTTAACCTAACCATAACACTAACTCTAACCTCTAACCCTAACCCTTACCCTAAACCTAACCCTAACCCTAACCCTAACCCTAACCGCTAACCCTAACCCTAACACTAACCCCTAACCCTAACCCTAACCCTAACCCCTAACCCTAACCCTAACCCTAACCCTTACCCTTATCCTAACCCTAACCCTAACGCTAACACTTACTCTTACCCTAACCCCTACCCTAACCCTAACCCTTACCCCAACCCTAACCCTAAGCCTAACCCCAAACCTTACCCTTTCCCTAACCCCTAAACCTACCCTAACCCTAACCCTAACCCTTACCCTTACTCTAACCCTAAACCTAACCCTAAAACTTACCCTTACTCTAAACCTAACCCTAACCCTTACCCTAAATCTAACTTTAACTCTAACCCTTACCCTTACCTTAACCCTAACCCTAAACCTAAACCTTACGCTTACCCTTACCCTAACAGTAACCCTAATCCTAACCTAACACATACCCTAACTCATACCCTTACCCTAATCCTAACTCTAACCCTAACCGTAACCCTAAACCTAACCCTAAACCTAACTCTAACCCTAACCCTAACCATTACCCTAACCCTAACCTTAACCCCAACACTAAACCGAACCCTAACCCTAACCCTAACCCTTACCCTTACCCTAACCCTAACCCTAAACCTTAACCTTACCCTTACCCTAACACTAACCCTAACCCTTATCCTAACCCTAACACATACCCTAACACATACCATTACCCTAATCCTAACCCTAACCCTAAACGTAACCCTAAACCTAACCCTAACCTTAACCCTAACCGTTACCCTAACCCTAACTTTAACCCCAACATTAAACCTAACCCTAACCCTAACCCTAACACTTACCCTTACCCTAACCCTAATCCTAAACCTAACCCTAACCCTAACCCTATCTCTAACCCTTACCTTAACCCTAACCCTAATCCTAACCCTAACCCTTACCCTTACCCTAACCCTAACCCTAACGCTAAAACTAACCCTAACTCTAACCCTAATCCTAACTCTAACCCTTACCCTTCCCTAACCCTAACCTTAACCCTAATCCAACCCCTAAACCTAACATCAACCCTAACCCTTACTTTCCCTAAACCTAACCCTAACCCTAAACCTAAACCTAACATTAAATTTAAAGAGAACACTTACCCTTACCCTAAACCTAACCCTAAACCTAACCCTAACCCTTACCCCTACCCTAACCCTAACCCTAAACCTAACCCTAACCTGAACCCTAACCCTTACCCTTACCCTAACCCTAACCCTAACCCTAACCCAAACCTAAAACTAACCCTAACCCTAACCCTAACCTTAACCCTAACCTTTATCCTACCCTAACCCTAACTCTAACCCTAACTCTAACCCTAACCCTAACTCTAAATCTTACCC
>JANJXV010000664.1:125000-182500 GCA_024803745.1 Megascapheus bottae
CCTAATCCTAACGCTAACCCTAAACGTAACCCTAAACCTAGCCCTAAACCTAACCCTAACCCTAACCGTTACCCTAACCCTAACCTTAACCCCAACATTAAACCTAACCCTAAGCCTGACCCTAACCCTTACCCTTACCCTAACCCTAACCCTAACCCTTACCCTATCCCTAACCCTAACCTCTAACCCTTACCCTCACCCTAACTCTAACCCAAACCCTAACACTTATCCTAAACCTAAACCTAACCCTAACCCTAACCCTTACTTTTACCCTAACTCTAACCCAAATCCTAACCCTTATCCTAACACTAACCCCTAACCCTAACCCTGACCCTAAACCTAACCCTAACACTAACGCTAACCCTAACCCCTAACCCTAACCCAAACCCTAACAATTACCCTTATCCTAACCCTAACACTAACGCTAACACTTACCCTTATCCTAACCCCTACCCTAACCCTAACCCTAACCCTAACCCTTACCCTAACCCTAACCCTAACCCTAACCCTTACCCTAACCCTAACCCTAACCCTAACCCTTACCCTTACCCTAATCCTAAACCTACCCTAACCCTAACACATACCTAACACATACCCTTACCCTAATCCTAACGCTAACCCTAAACGTAACCCTAAACCTAGCCCTAAACCTAACCCTAACCCTAACCGTTACCCTAACCCTAACCTTAACCCCAACATTAAACCTAACCCTAAGCCTGACCCTAACCCTTACCCTTACCCTAACCCTAACCGTAACCCTACCCTTACCCTTACCCTTACCCTAAAACTAACCCTAACCCTAACCCTAACACATACAGTAACACATACCCTTACCCTAATCCTAACCCTAACCCTAAACCTAACCCTAAACCTAACCCTAACCCTTACCCTAACCCTATCCCTAATCCTAAACCTAACACTAAACCTAACCCTATCTCTAACCCTTACCTTAACCCTAACCCCAATCCTAACCCTGACCCTTACCCTTACCCTAACCGTAACCGTAACCCTAAAACTAACACTAACCCTAACCCTAACCCTAATCTTAACTATAACCCTTACCCTTCCCTAACCCTAAACAAACCCTAAATCTAACCCTAACCCTAACCTTAACCCTAACCCTTACCCCTAGCCTAACCAGTACCCTAACCTTAACACAAAACCTAACCCTAACTCTGACCCTTACCCAACTAAACCTCACCTTAACCCTAACCTTATACCTAACCTTAACCCTAACCCTTATCCTTTCCCTAAACCTAACCCTAACACTAACCCTAACCCTAAACCTAACCCTAACCCTAATCCCAACCTAACCCTTACCCTTATCCTAACCCTAACCATAACCCTTATCCTAACCCTAAAACTAAACCTAACCCTCACCCTTAACCTAACCCTAACACTAACCCTAACCGCTAACGCTATCCCTTATCCTAACCCTAAACCTAAACCTAACCCTAAACCTAAACCAAACCCTTACCCTAACCCTAAACCTTACCGTAAACCTAACCCTTACACTAACCCCTAACCCTAATCCTTACCCTTAACCTAACCCTAACATTAACTATAATCCTAACCCTAACCCTAACCTTAACCCCAACCCTTAACCTAACCCTAAACCTAACCCTAACCCTTACCCTAACCCTAACCCTAACCCTAACCCTAACGCTAACACTTACCCTTACACTAACCCTAACCATAACCCTTAACCTAACCCAAAACCTAACCCTAACCATTACACTAACCCTAACCCTTACCCTACCCCTAAACCTACCCATAACCCTAACCCTTACCCTAACCCTAACCCTAACCCTAACCCTTACCCTTAACTAACCCTAATATTAACTCTAACCCTAACCCTAACCCTAACGCTAACCCTTACCCTAACCCTAACTATTACCCTTACCCTAACCATATCCCTAACTCTAAACCTAACCCTTACCCTTGCCCTAACCTAACCGAAACCTAACCCTAACCCTGAAACTAACCCTTACCCTAACCCTAACCCTAAACCTAACCCTAACCCTTACCATTACCCTAACCCTACTGTAACCCTAATTCTAAGCCTAACCCTAATCATAAACCTAAACCTAACCCTAACCCTAACCCTAACCCTTACCCTTACCCTAATCCTAACCCTAAACCTAACCCTAACCCTTACCGTAACCCTAACCCTATCCCTTACCATTACCCTAACCCTAACCATAAACCTAACTCTAACCTTAACCCCTATCCCTAAACCTAACCCTAACCCTAACCCTTACCCTAACCATAACCCTAACACTAACTCTAAAACTTACCCTTACGCTAACACTAACCCTAACCCTTATCATTACCCTAACCCTCACCCTAAACCTAACCCTTACCCTAACCATAACATTAACACTAACCCCTAACTCTAACCCTTACCCTAACCCTAACCGTAACCCTAACCACTAACCCTAACCTAACCTTAACCCCTAACCCTAACCCTAACCCTAACCCTTCCCTTATCCTAACCCTAAACCAAACCCTAACCCTAACCCTTACTCTAAACCTAACCCTATCCCTAACCCTAACCCTTACCTTTACCCTAACCCTAAACCTAGCCCTAAACCTAACCCTAACCCTAACCCTTACTCTTAACCTAACCCTAACCCTAACCCTAACCCTAAACCTTACCCTTACCCTAACCCTAACCCTAACCCTTACCGTAACGCTTTCCTTATGCTAACCCTAACCCTAACCCTCATCTTAACCCCAACTCTAAACCTAACCCTATCCCTAACCCTAACCCTTATCTAACCCTAACCCTAAATCTAACCCTAACCCTAAACCTAAACCTAACCCTAACCCTTACACTTACCCTAACCCTAAACCTAACCGTAACCCTAACCCTGACACTTACCCTAACCCTAATCTTAACCCTAACCCTAAACCTTACACTAACAATAACCCGAACACTAACCCTAACCCTAACACTTACCCTAAACCTAACCCTAACCCTAACACTTACCCTAACCCTAACACTAACCCTAACGCTAACCCTTATCCTAAACCTAACCCTAACCCTTAACCTAACACTAACACTAACTCTAACCACTAACCCTAACCCTTACCCTAATCCTAACCCTAAACCTAACCCTAACCCAATCCTCTAACCCCTAACCCCTAACCCTTACCCTTACCCTAACCCTACCCCTAACTCTAAACCTAACCCTTACCCTTACCCTAACCATGACCCGAAACCTAACCCTAACCCTAAACCTAACCCTTACCCTAACCGTAACCCTAATCATAACCCTAACCCTTACCCTTACCCTTACCCTACCCTAACCCTAAACCTAACACTAACCCTAACCCTAAACCTAACCCTAACGCTAACCCTAACCCTTACCCTTACCCTAACCCTAACCCTAAACCTAACCCTAACCCTTACCCTTACCCTAACCCTAACCCTAACCCTTACCCTAACCCTAACCCTAACCCTAACCTAAACCTTACCCTTACGCAAACACTAACCCTAACCTTAACCCTAACCCTTTCTCTAACCCTAACCCTTACCCTTACCCTATCCCTATCCCTAACCCTAACCCTATCCCTAACCCTATCCCTTACTATTACTCTAAACCTAACCCTAAACCTAACCCTAACCCTTACCCTTACCCTAACCCTAACCGTAACCCTAACACTAACCCTTCCCCTTCCCCTAACTCTAACCCTAACCTTAAACGCAACCCTAAACCTAATCCTAACCCTACGCCTAACCCTTACCCTAACCCTAACCCTTAACCTAACACACTTACTCTTACCCTAACACTAACCCTAACCCTAACCGTAAGCATAACCCTTACCCTAACCCTCAACCTAACCCTAACCCTTACCCTAACCATAACCATAACACTAACCCTAAACCTTACCATAGCCCTAAACCAAACTGTAAACCTAACACGAACCCTTACCCTAACCCTAACCCTAATCCTAACTTAACCATTACCCTTACCGTAATGCTACCCTAACCCTAAACCTAACCCTAACCCTAACCTTAACCCTAAACCTTACCCTTACCATAACCCTAACCCTAAACCTAACAGTAACCCTAACCCTAACGCTTAGCCTTACCTAACCCTAACCCTAAACCTAACCCAAACCCTTACCCTTACACTAACCCTAACCATAACCTTAACCCTAAACCTAACCCTAAACCTAACCTTAACCGTAAAACTTATCCTTTCCCTAAACCCTAACCCTAACCCTAAACCTAAACCTAACCTTAACCCTAAACCTAACCCTTACACTTAACTTAACCCTAACCCTAAACTTAACCCTAACCCTTACCGTTACCCTAACCCTAACCCTAACCCTAAACCTAACCTTAACACTAAACCTTCCCCTTCCCCTAACCCTAACTCTAATCCTAACCCTAAACCTAACCCTAACCCTTATCCTAATCCTAACCCTAACCCTAACCGTTATCCTTACCCTAATCCTAACCCTAAACTTAACCCTAAACCTAACCCTAACCCTAAACCTAACCCTAACCCTAACCCTATCCCTAACCCTATACCTTACCCTTACCCTAACCCTAACCTTAAACCTAATTCTAACCATAACCCCTACACTTACCCCTAAACCTAACCCTTACCCTTACCCTTACCCTAACCCTAAACCTAAACCTAAACCTAACCCTAACCCTAACCCTTACCCTAAACCTATCCCTAACCCTTACCCTTACCCTAACCCTAACCCTAAACCTAAACCTAACCCTAACCCTTACCCTTACCCTCACCCTAACACTAACCCTAACCATAACCCTAGACCTTACCCTTACCCTTACCCTAATCCTAACCCTAACCCTAACCCTAAACCTAATCCATACCCTAACCCTAACCCTTACCCTTTCCTTAACCCTAACCCTAACCCTAAACCTTACCCTAACCCTAACGATAACCCTAACCCTAACCCTAACCATAACGCATACCCTTATCCTAACCCTCACCCTAACCCTAACTGTAACCATAAACCTAACCGTAACCCTAACCTAACCCTAAACCTAACCCTAACCCTTGCCCTAACCCTAACCATAACCCTAACCCTAAACCTTACCCTTACCCTAAACCTAACCCTAACCCTAAAACTAAAAATAACCCTAACCCTAACCTTAACCATAAATCTTACCCTTACCCTAACCCTAACCCTACCCCTAAACCTAACCCTAACCCTAACCCTAAACTTAACCTTAGCCCTAACCTTTTCCTTTCCCTAACCCTTACCCTAACCCTAACCTGAACCCTAAGCTTAACCCTTACCCTAACCCTAACCCTAACTCTAATCTTAACCCTAACCCTAACCCTAACCTTTACCCTTACCTTAACCCTAATCCTAACCCTAACTCTACACTTAACCCTAACCCTAACCCTGCCCTTTACGCTTAACCAAACCCTAACCCTAAATTTAACCCTAACGCTAACACTATACCTAACCCTAAAGATTACCCTTACCCTAACCATAACCCTAAAACTAACCCTAAGCGTAACCCCTAATCCTAACCCTAACCCTAACCCTTACCGTTACCATAACACTAACCCTAACCCTTATCCTTACCCTAACGCTAACCCTAACCTCAAAGCCAACCCTAAACCTAACCCTTATCCTAAACCTTACCCTAACCCTAACCCGAACCCTAACACTAAAACTTGCCCTTACGCTAACCCTAACCCTAACCCTTATCCTAAACCTAACCCTAACCCTTCACCTAACCCTAACATGAACACTAACCCCTAACCCTAACCCTTACCCTAACCCCGATCCTAACCCTAACCCTAAGCACTAACCCTAACCTAACCCTAACCCTAACCCTTACCCTAACCCTAACCCTATCCCTAACCCTAACCCTTACCCTTATGCTAACCCTAAACTTAACCCTAAACCTAACCCTAACCCTAACCCTTACCCTTACCCTTACTCTAACCCTAACCCTAACCCTAACCCTAAACCTTACCCTTACCCTAAACCTAACCCTAACCCTTACTCATATCCTAACCCTAACCCTAACCTTAACCCTAAACCTTGTCCTTTCCCTAAACCCTAACCCTAAAACTAAACCTAACCCTAACACTAAACCTAACCCATACTCTTACCTTAACCCTAACCCTAAACCTAACCCTAACCCTTACCTTTACCCTAACCCTAAACCTAACCCTAACCCTAACCTTAACCCTAAACCTTACCCTTACCCTAACCCTAACCCTAATCCTAACCCTAAACCTATCCCTAACCCTTACCCTTACCCTAACCCTAAACCTAACCCTAAACCTAACCCTAACCCTTACCCTTACCCTAACCCTAAACCTAACGCTAACCATAACCGTAGACCTTACCCTTACCCTTATCCTAAACCTAACCCTAACCCTTACCCTAAACCGAATCCTAGCCCTAACCCTAACCCTTCCCCTTTCCTTATCCATAACCATAACCCTAACCCTTACACTTACACTAACGCTAACCCTAACCCTATCCCTAACCCTAACCATAACACATACCCTTATCCTAACCCTCACCCTAACCCTAACTGTAACCATAAACCTAAGCCTAAACCTAACCCTAACCCTTACACTTACCCTAACCCTAACCCTAAACCTAACCCTAACCCTAACCCTAAACCCAACCCTAACCCTTACCCTAACACTAACCATAACCCTAACACTAACCCTTACCCTTACCCTAACCCTAACCCTAACACTAACACTAAACCTAACCCTAACCCTAACTTTAACCATAAACCTTACCCTTACCCTAACCCTAACCCTAACCCTAAACCTAACCATAACCCTAACCCTAAAACTAACCCTTACCCTTGCCCTAACCCTAACGCTAAACTAACCCTAATCCTTACCCTTATCCTAACCCTAACCATAACCCTAATCCTAACCCTAAACTTAACCTTAGCCCTAACCCTTTCCTTTCCCTAACCCTAACCAGAACCCTAATCCTAACCCTAACCCTAAACTTAACCCTTACCCTTACCCTTACCCTATCCCCAAACGTAACCCTAACCCTTACCCTTACCCTAAACCTAACCCTAACCCTAACCCTAACCTGAACCATAACCTTTACCCTTACACTAATCCTAACCCTAACCCTAATCTTAACCCTAACCTTTACCCTTACCATAACCCTAATCCTAACCGTAATGCTAACCTTAACCCTAACCCTAACCCTGCCCCTTACCCTTATCCTAACCCTAACCCTAAACTTAACCCTAAACCTAACCCTATCCCTAACCTTAAAGATTACCCTTAGCCTAACCATAACCCTAAAACTAACACTGAGCGTAACCCCTAACCCTAACCCTAATCCTAACCCTAACCCTTACCCTTACCCTAACACTAACCCTAACCCTTAACCTTACCCTAACGCTAACCCTAACCTCAACCCCAACCCTAAACCTAACCCTAACCCTAACACTAAAACTTACCCTTATGCTAACCCTAACCCTAACCCTTATCCTAACCCTAACTCTAATCCTAACCCTTAACCTAACACTAACATGAACCCTAACCCCTAACCCTAACACTTACCCTAACCCCAACCCTAACCCTAACCCTAACCCTAACCACTAACCCTAAACTAACCCTAACACCTAAACCTAAACCTAACCCTACCACTTCCCTTATCCTAACCCTAAACCTAACCCTAACACTTACCCTTACCCTAACCCCAACCCTAACCCTAACCCTAACCCTTACCAAAACCTAACCCTATCCCTAACCCTAACCCTTACCCTTACCCTAACCCTAAACCTAACCCTAACTCTAACCCTTACCCTTACCCTTACCCTAACCCTAACACTAACCCTAACCCTAAACCTTACCCTTACCCTAAACCTAACCCAAACTTTACCCTAACCCTTACCCTTATCCTAACCCTAACCCTAACCCTAACCCTAACCCTAATCTTAACCCCAACTCTAAACCTAACCCTCAACCTAACCCTAAAAATAACACTTACCCTTACCCTAACCGTAACCCTAACCCTAAACCTAACCCTTATCCTAACCCTAACCCTAACTCTAACCCTAAACCTAAACCTAACCCTAACCCTTACACTTACCCTAACCCTAACCCTAACTCTAACACTTACCCTAAACCTAACCCTAACCATAACACTAACCCTAACACTTAGCCTAACCCTAACACTAACCCTAACGCTAACCCTTATCCTAACCCTAACCCTAACCCTAACCCTAAACCTATCTTTAACACTAACTCTAACCTCTAACCCTAACACTTACCCTAAACCTAACCATAACCCTAACCCCGACCCTAACCTCTAACCCTAACCCTTACCCTAACCCCTAACACTAAGCCTAACCCTAACTCTTACCCTTATCCTAACCCTAACCCTAACCCTAACACTTACCCTTACCCTTACCCTAACCCCTACCCTAACCCTAACCCTAACCCTAACCCTTACCCTAACACTAACCCTAATTCTAAACCTAACCTTTACCCTTACCCTAACCATAAACCTAACCCTAACCCTAAGCCTAACCCTAAACCTTACCCTTACCCTTACCCTAAACCTAACCCTAACCTAAACCTAATCCTTAGCCTTACCCTAACCTAAACCTAACCCTAACCCTAAACCTAACCCTAACCCTAACCCTTACCCTTACCCTAACCCTAACCCTAAACCTAAACCTAACCCTAACCCTAACCGTTACCCTCACCCTAACCTTAACCCCAACACTAAACCTAACAATAACCCTAACCCTAACACTTACCCTTACCCTAACCCTAAACCTAAACCTAACCCTAACCCTACCTCTAACCCTTACCTTAACCCTAACCCTAATCCTAGCCCTAACCCTTACAATTAACCTAACCCTAACCCTAATCCAAAATTTAAACCTAAACCTAACCGTAACCCTAACCCTAACCCTAACATTTACCCTTAACCTAACCCTAACCCTAACCCTTACCCTATCCCTAACCCTAACCCCTAACCCTTACCCTAACCCTAACCCTAACCCTAATCATTACCCTTAACTAACCCTAACATTAACTCTAACCTTAACCCTAACCCTAACGCTAACCCTTACCCTAACCCTAACCCTAATCCTAACCCTTACCCTATCCCTAAACCTAACCCCTAACCCTTACCCTAACCCTAACCCTAACCCTTACCCCTAACTAACCCTAACATTAACTCTACCCCTAACCCTAACCCTAACGCTAAGCCTTACCCTAACCCTAACCCTAACCCTTACCCTTACCCTAACCCTACCCCTAACTCTAAACCTAACCCTTACCCTTACCCTAACCATAACCTGAAACCTAACCCTAACCCTGATCGTAACCCTTACCCTAACCCTAACCCTAATCCTAACCCTAACCCTTACCATTACCCTAACCCTACCCTAACACTAGACCTAAGCCTAACCCTAACCCTAACCCTAAACCTAACCCTAACCCTAACCCTAACCCTTACCCTTACCCTAACCCTAACCCTAAACCTAACCCTAACCCTTACCCTTACCCTAACCCTAACCTAATCCTTACCCTAACCCTAACCCTAACCCTAACCCAAAACTTACCCTTACGCAAACTCTAACCCTAACCTTAAACCTAACCCTAACTCTAACCCTAACCCTTACCTTTACCCTAACCCTAACCCAAGCCCTAACCCTAACCCTATTCCTATCCCTAACCCTATCCCTTACCATTACCCTAACCCTAACCATAAACCTAACTCTAACCTTAACCCCTATCCCTAAACCTAACCCTAACCCTAACCCTTACCCTAACCATAACCCTAACACTAACTCTAAAACTTACCCTTACGCTAACACTAACCCTAACCCTTATCATTACCCTAACCCTCACCCTAAACCTAACCCTTACCCTAACCATAACATTAACACTAACCCCTAACTCTAACCCTTACCCTAACCCTAACCGTAACCCTAACCACTAACCCTAACCTAACCTTAACCCCTAACCCTAACCCTAACCCTAACCCTTCCCTTATCCTAACCCTAAACCAAACCCTAACCCTAACCCTTACTCTAAACCTAACCCTATCCCTAACCCTAACCCTTACCTTTACCCTAACCCTAAACCTAGCCCTAAACCTAACCCTAACCCTAACCCTTACTCTTAACCTAACCCTAACCCTAACCCTAACCCTAAACCTTACCCTTACCCTAACCCTAACCCTAACCCTTACCGTAACGCTTTCCTTATGCTAACCCTAACCCTAACCCTCATCTTAACCCCAACTCTAAACCTAACCCTATCCCTAACCCTAACCCTTATCTAACCCTAACCCTAAATCTAACCCTAACCCTAAACCTAAACCTAACCCTAACCCTTACACTTACCCTAACCCTAAACCTAACCGTAACCCTAACCCTGACACTTACCCTAACCCTAATCTTAACCCTAACCCTAAACCTTACACTAACAATAACCCGAACACTAACCCTAACCCTAACACTTACCCTAAACCTAACCCTAACCCTAACACTTACCCTAACCCTAACACTAACCCTAACGCTAACCCTTATCCTAAACCTAACCCTAACCCTTAACCTAACACTAACACTAACTCTAACCACTAACCCTAACCCTTACCCTAATCCTAACCCTAAACCTAACCCTAACCCAATCCTCTAACCCCTAACCCCTAACCCTTACCCTTACCCTAACCCTACCCCTAACTCTAAACCTAACCCTTACCCTTACCCTAACCATGACCCGAAACCTAACCCTAACCCTAAACCTAACCCTTACCCTAACCGTAACCCTAATCATAACCCTAACCCTTACCCTTACCCTTACCCTACCCTAACCCTAAACCTAACACTAACCCTAACCCTAAACCTAACCCTAACGCTAACCCTAACCCTTACCCTTACCCTAACCCTAACCCTAAACCTAACCCTAACCCTTACCCTTACCCTAACCCTAACCCTAACCCTTACCCTAACCCTAACCCTAACCCTAACCTAAACCTTACCCTTACGCAAACACTAACCCTAACCTTAACCCTAACCCTTTCTCTAACCCTAACCCTTACCCTTACCCTATCCCTATCCCTAACCCTAACCCTATCCCTAACCCTATCCCTTACTATTACTCTAAACCTAACCCTAAACCTAACCCTAACCCTTACCCTTACCCTAACCCTAACCGTAACCCTAACACTAACCCTTCCCCTTCCCCTAACTCTAACCCTAACCTTAAACGCAACCCTAAACCTAATCCTAACCCTACGCCTAACCCTTACCCTAACCCTAACCCTTAACCTAACACACTTACTCTTACCCTAACACTAACCCTAACCCTAACCGTAAGCATAACCCTTACCCTAACCCTCAACCTAACCCTAACCCTTACCCTAACCATAACCATAACACTAACCCTAAACCTTACCATAGCCCTAAACCAAACTGTAAACCTAACACGAACCCTTACCCTAACCCTAACCCTAATCCTAACTTAACCATTACCCTTACCGTAATGCTACCCTAACCCTAAACCTAACCCTAACCCTAACCTTAACCCTAAACCTTACCCTTACCATAACCCTAACCCTAAACCTAACAGTAACCCTAACCCTAACGCTTAGCCTTACCTAACCCTAACCCTAAACCTAACCCAAACCCTTACCCTTACACTAACCCTAACCATAACCTTAACCCTAAACCTAACCCTAAACCTAACCTTAACCGTAAAACTTATCCTTTCCCTAAACCCTAACCCTAACCCTAAACCTAAACCTAACCTTAACCCTAAACCTAACCCTTACACTTAACTTAACCCTAACCCTAAACTTAACCCTAACCCTTACCGTTACCCTAACCCTAACCCTAACCCTAAACCTAACCTTAACACTAAACCTTCCCCTTCCCCTAACCCTAACTCTAATCCTAACCCTAAACCTAACCCTAACCCTTATCCTAATCCTAACCCTAACCCTAACCGTTATCCTTACCCTAATCCTAACCCTAAACTTAACCCTAAACCTAACCCTAACCCTAAACCTAACCCTAACCCTAACCCTATCCCTAACCCTATACCTTACCCTTACCCTAACCCTAACCTTAAACCTAATTCTAACCATAACCCCTACACTTACCCCTAAACCTAACCCTTACCCTTACCCTTACCCTAACCCTAAACCTAAACCTAAACCTAACCCTAACCCTAACCCTTACCCTAAACCTATCCCTAACCCTTACCCTTACCCTAACCCTAACCCTAAACCTAAACCTAACCCTAACCCTTACCCTTACCCTCACCCTAACACTAACCCTAACCATAACCCTAGACCTTACCCTTACCCTTACCCTAATCCTAACCCTAACCCTAACCCTAAACCTAATCCATACCCTAACCCTAACCCTTACCCTTTCCTTAACCCTAACCCTAACCCTAAACCTTACCCTAACCCTAACGATAACCCTAACCCTAACCCTAACCATAACGCATACCCTTATCCTAACCCTCACCCTAACCCTAACTGTAACCATAAACCTAACCGTAACCCTAACCTAACCCTAAACCTAACCCTAACCCTTGCCCTAACCCTAACCATAACCCTAACCCTAAACCTTACCCTTACCCTAAACCTAACCCTAACCCTAAAACTAAAAATAACCCTAACCCTAACCTTAACCATAAATCTTACCCTTACCCTAACCCTAACCCTACCCCTAAACCTAACCCTAACCCTAACCCTAAACTTAACCTTAGCCCTAACCTTTTCCTTTCCCTAACCCTTACCCTAACCCTAACCTGAACCCTAAGCTTAACCCTTACCCTAACCCTAACCCTAACTCTAATCTTAACCCTAACCCTAACCCTAACCTTTACCCTTACCTTAACCCTAATCCTAACCCTAACTCTACACTTAACCCTAACCCTAACCCTGCCCTTTACGCTTAACCAAACCCTAACCCTAAATTTAACCCTAACGCTAACACTATACCTAACCCTAAAGATTACCCTTACCCTAACCATAACCCTAAAACTAACCCTAAGCGTAACCCCTAATCCTAACCCTAACCCTAACCCTTACCGTTACCATAACACTAACCCTAACCCTTATCCTTACCCTAACGCTAACCCTAACCTCAAAGCCAACCCTAAACCTAACCCTTATCCTAAACCTTACCCTAACCCTAACCCGAACCCTAACACTAAAACTTGCCCTTACGCTAACCCTAACCCTAACCCTTATCCTAAACCTAACCCTAACCCTTCACCTAACCCTAACATGAACACTAACCCCTAACCCTAACCCTTACCCTAACCCCGATCCTAACCCTAACCCTAAGCACTAACCCTAACCTAACCCTAACCCCTAAACCTAAACCTAACCCTAACCCTAACCCTTCCCTTATCCTAACCCTAAACTTAACCCTAACACTTACCCTTACCCTTACCCTAACCCCAACCCTAACCCTAACCCTAACCCTTACCCTAACCCTAACCCTATCCCTAACCCTAACCCTTACCCTTACCCTAACCCTAAACTTAACCCTAAACCTAACCCTAACCCTAACCCTTACCCTTACCCTTACTCTAACCCTAACCCTAACCCTAACCCTAAACCTTACCCTTACCCTAAACCTAACCCTAACCCTTACTCATATCCTAACCCTAACCCTAACCTTAACCCTAAACCTTGTCCTTTCCCTAAACCCTAACCCTAAAACTAAACCTAACCCTAACACTAAACCTAACCCATACTCTTACCTTAACCCTAACCCTAAACCTAACCCTAACCCTTACCTTTACCCTAACCCTAAACCTTACCCTAACCCTAACGATAACCCTAACCCTAACCCTAACCATAACGCATACCCTTATCCTAACCCTCACCCTAACCCTAACTGTAACCATAAACCTAACCGTAACCCTAACCTAACCCTAAACCTAACCCTAACCCTTGCCCTAACCCTAACCATAACCCTAACCCTAAACCTTACCCTTACCCTAAACCTAACCCTAATCCTAAAACTAAAAATAACCCTAACCCTAACCTTAACCATAAATCTTACCCTTACCCTAACCCTAACCCTACCCCTAAACCTAACCCTAACCCTAACCCTAAACTTAACCTTAGCCCTAACCTTTTCCTTTCCCTAACCCTTACCCTAACCCTAACCTGAACCCTAAGCTTAACCCTTACCCTAACCCTAACCCTAACTCTAATCTTAACCCTAACCCTAACCCTAACCTTTACCCTTACCTTAACCCTAATCCTAACCCTAACTCTACACTTAACCCTAACCCTAACCCTGCCCTTTACGCTTAACCAAACCCTAACCCTAAATTTAACCCTAACGCTAACACTATACCTAACCCTAAAGATTACCCTTACCCTAACCATAACCCTAAAACTAACCCTAAGCGTAACCCCTAATCCTAACCCTAACCCTAACCCTTACCGTTACCATAACACTAACCCTAACCCTTATCTTTACCCTAACGCTAACCCTAACCTCAAAGCCAACCCTAAACCTAACCCTTATCCTAAACCTTACCCTAACCCTAACCCGAACCCTAACACTAAAACTTGCCCTTACGCTAACCCTAACCCTAACCCTTATCCTAAACCTAACCCTAACCCTTCACCTAACCCTAACATGAACACTAACCCCTAACCCTAACCCTTACCCTAACCCCGATCCTAACCCTAACCCTAAGCACTAACCCTAACCTAACCCTAACCCCTAAACCTAACCCTAACCCTAACCCTAACCCTTCCCTTATCCTAACCCTAAACCTAACCCTAACACTTACCCTTACCCTTACCCTAACCCCAACCCTAACCCTAACCCTAACCCTTACCCTAACCCTAACCCTATCCCTAACCCTAACCCTTACCCTTATGCTAACCCTAAACTTAACCCTAAACCTAACCCTAACCCTAACCCTTACCCTTACCCTTACTCTAACCCTAACCCTAACCCTAACCCTAAACCTTACCCTTACCCTAAACCTAACCCTAACCCTTACTCATATCCTAACCCTAACCCTAACCTTAACCCTAAACCTTGTCCTTTCCCTAAACCCTAACCCTAAAACTAAACCTAACCCTAACACTAAACCTAACCCATACTCTTACCTTAACCCTAACCCTAAACCTAACCCTAACCCTTACCTTTACCCTAACCCTAAACCTAACCCTAACCCTAACCTTAACCCTAAACCTTACCCTTACCCTAACCCTAACCCTAATCCTAACCCTAAACCTATCCCTAACCCTTACCCTTACCCTAACCCTAAACCTAACCCTAAACCTAACCCTAACCCTTACCCTTACCCTAACCCTAAACCTAACGCTAACCATAACCGTAGACCTTACCCTTACCCTTATCCTAAACCTAACCCTAACCCTTACCCTAAACCGAATCCTAGCCCTAACCCTAACCCTTCCCCTTTCCTTATCCATAACCATAACCCTAACCCTTACACTTACACTAACGCTAACCCTAACCCTATCCCTAACCCTAACCATAACACATACCCTTATCCTAACCCTCACCCTAACCCTAACTGTAACCATAAACCTAAGCCTAAACCTAACCCTAACCCTTACACTTACCCTAACCCTAACCCTAAACCTAACCCTAACCCTAACCCTAAACCCAACCCTAACCCTTACCCTAACACTAACCATAACCCTAACACTAACCCTTACCCTTACCCTAACCCTAACCCTAACACTAACACTAAACCTAACCCTAACCCTAACTTTAACCATAAACCTTACCCTTACCCTAACCCTAACCCTAACCCTAAACCTAACCATAACCCTAACCCTAAAACTAACCCTTACCCTTGCCCTAACCCTAACGCTAAACTAACCCTAATCCTTACCCTTATCCTAACCCTAACCATAACCCTAATCCTAACCCTAAACTTAACCTTAGCCCTAACCCTTTCCTTTCCCTAACCCTAACCAGAACCCTAATCCTAACCCTAACCCTAAACTTAACCCTTACCCTTACCCTTACCCTATCCCCAAACGTAACCCTAACCCTTACCCTTACCCTAAACCTAACCCTAACCCTAACCCTAACCTGAACCATAACCTTTACCCTTACACTAATCCTAACCCTAACCCTAATCTTAACCCTAACCTTTACCCTTACCATAACCCTAATCCTAACCGTAATGCTAACCTTAACCCTAACCCTAACCCTGCCCCTTACCCTTATCCTAACCCTAACCCTAAACTTAACCCTAAACCTAACCCTATCCCTAACCTTAAAGATTACCCTTAGCCTAACCATAACCCTAAAACTAACACTGAGCGTAACCCCTAACCCTAACCCTAATCCTAACCCTAACCCTTACCCTTACCCTAACACTAACCCTAACCCTTAACCTTACCCTAACGCTAACCCTAACCTCAACCCCAACCCTAAACCTAACCCTAACCCTAACACTAAAACTTACCCTTATGCTAACCCTAACCCTAACCCTTATCCTAACCCTAACTCTAATCCTAACCCTTAACCTAACACTAACATGAACCCTAACCCCTAACCCTAACACTTACCCTAACCCCAACCCTAACCCTAACCCTAACCCTAACCACTAACCCTAAACTAACCCTAACACCTAAACCTAAACCTAACCCTACCACTTCCCTTATCCTAACCCTAAACCTAACCCTAACACTTACCCTTACCCTAACCCCAACCCTAACCCTAACCCTAACCCTTACCAAAACCTAACCCTATCCCTAACCCTAACCCTTACCCTTACCCTAACCCTAAACCTAACCCTAACTCTAACCCTTACCCTTACCCTTACCCTAACCCTAACACTAACCCTAACCCTAAACCTTACCCTTACCCTAAACCTAACCCAAACTTTACCCTAACCCTTACCCTTATCCTAACCCTAACCCTAACCCTAACCCTAACCCTAATCTTAACCCCAACTCTAAACCTAACCCTCAACCTAACCCTAAAAATAACACTTACCCTTACCCTAACCGTAACCCTAACCCTAAACCTAACCCTTATCCTAACCCTAACCCTAACTCTAACCCTAAACCTAAACCTAACCCTAACCCTTACACTTACCCTAACCCTAACCCTAACTCTAACACTTACCCTAAACCTAACCCTAACCATAACACTAACCCTAACACTTAGCCTAACCCTAACACTAACCCTAACGCTAACCCTTATCCTAACCCTAACCCTAACCCTAACCCTAAACCTATCTTTAACACTAACTCTAACCTCTAACCCTAACACTTACCCTAAACCTAACCATAACCCTAACCCCGACCCTAACCTCTAACCCTAACCCTTACCCTAACCCCTAACACTAAGCCTAACCCTAACTCTTACCCTTATCCTAACCCTAACCCTAACCCTAACACTTACCCTTACCCTTACCCTAACCCCTACCCTAACCCTAACCCTAACCCTAACCCTTACCCTAACACTAACCCTAATTCTAAACCTAACCTTTACCCTTACCCTAACCATAAACCTAACCCTAACCCTAAGCCTAACCCTAAACCTTACCCTTACCCTTACCCTAAACCTAACCCTAACCTAAACCTAATCCTTAGCCTTACCCTAACCTAAACCTAACCCTAACCCTAAACCTAACCCTAACCCTAACCCTTACCCTTACCCTAACCCTAACCCTAAACCTAAACCTAACCCTAACCCTAACCGTTACCCTCACCCTAACCTTAACCCCAACACTAAACCTAACAATAACCCTAACCCTAACACTTACCCTTACCCTAACCCTAAACCTAAACCTAACCCTAACCCTACCTCTAACCCTTACCTTAACCCTAACCCTAATCCTAGCCCTAACCCTTACAATTAACCTAACCCTAACCCTAATCCAAAAATTAAACCTAAACCTAACCGTAACCCTAACCCTAACCCTAACATTTACCCTTAACCTAACCCTAACCCTAACCCTTACCCTATCCCTAACCCTAACCCCTAACCCTTACCCTAACCCTAACCCTAACCCTAATCATTACCCTTAACTAACCCTAACATTAACTCTAACCTTAACCCTAACCCTAACGCTAACCCTTACCCTAACCCTAACCCTAATCCTAACCCTTACCCTATCCCTAAACCTAACCCCTAACCCTTACCCTAACCCTAACCCTAACCCTTACCCCTAACTAACCCTAACATTAACTCTACCCCTAACCCTAACCCTAACGCTAAGCCTTACCCTAACCCTAACCCTAACCCTTACCCTTACCCTAACCCTACCCCTAACTCTAAACCTAACCCTTACCCTTACCCTAACCATAACCTGAAACCTAACCCTAACCCTGATCGTAACCCTTACCCTAACCCTAACCCTAATCCTAACCCTAACCCTTACCATTACCCTAACCCTACCCTAACACTAGACCTAAGCCTAACCCTAACCCTAACCCTAAACCTAACCCTAACCCTAACCCTAACCCTTACCCTTACCCTAACCCTAACCCTAAACCTAACCCTAACCCTTACCCTTACCCTAACCCTAACCTAATCCTTACCCTAACCCTAACCCTAACCCTAACCCAAAACTTACCCTTACGCAAACTCTAACCCTAACCTTAAACCTAACCCTAACTCTAACCCTAACCCTTACCTTTACCCTAACCCTAACCCAAGCCCTAACCCTAACCCTATTCCTATCCCTAACCCTATCCCTTACCATTACCCTAACCCTAACCATAAACCTAACTCTAACCTTAACCCCTATCCCTAAACCTAACCCTAACCCTAACCCTTACCCTAACCATAACCCTAACACTAACTCTAAAACTTACCCTTACGCTAACACTAACCCTAACCCTTATCATTACCCTAACCCTCACCCTAAACCTAACCCTTACCCTAACCATAACATTAACACTAACCCCTAACTCTAACCCTTACCCTAACCCTAACCGTAACCCTAACCACTAACCCTAACCTAACCTTAACCCCTAACCCTAACCCTAACCCTAACCCTTCCCTTATCCTAACCCTAAACCAAACCCTAACCCTAACCCTTACTCTAAACCTAACCCTATCCCTAACCCTAACCCTTACCTTTACCCTAACCCTAAACCTAGCCCTAAACCTAACCCTAACCCTAACCCTTACTCTTAACCTAACCCTAACCCTAACCCTAACCCTAAACCTTACCCTTACCCTAACCCTAACCCTAACCCTTACCGTAACGCTTTCCTTATGCTAACCCTAACCCTAACACTCATCTTAACCCCAACTCTAAACCTAACCCTATCCCTAACCCTAACCCTTATCTAACCCTAACCCTAAATCTAACCCTAACCCTAAACCTAAACCTAACCCTAACCCTTACACTTACCCTAACCCTAAACCTAACCGTAACCCTAACCCTGACACTTACCCTAACCCTAATCTTAACCCTAACCCTAAACCTTACACTAACAATAACCCGAACACTAACCCTAACCCTAACACTTACCCTAAACCTAACCCTAACCCTAACACTTACCCTAACCCTAACACTAACCCTAACGCTAACCCTTATCCTAAACCTAACCCTAACCCTTAACCTAACACTAACACTAACTCTAACCACTAACCCTAACCCTTACCCTAATCCTAACCCTAAACCTAACCCTAACCCAATCCTCTAACCCCTAACCCCTAACCCTTACCCTTACCCTAACCCTACCCCTAACTCTAAACCTAACCCTTACCCTTACCCTAACCATGACCCGAAACCTAACCCTAACCCTAAACCTAACCCTTACCCTAACCGTAACCCTAATCATAACCCTAACCCTTACCCTTACCCTTACCCTACCCTAACCCTAAACCTAACACTAACCCTAACCCTAAACCTAACCCTAACGCTAACCCTAACCCTTACCCTTACCCTAACCCTAACCCTAAACCTAACCCTAACCCTTACCCTTACCCTAACCCTAACCCTAACCCTTACCCTAACCCTAACCCTAACCCTAACCTAAACCTTACCCTTACGCAAACACTAACCCTAACCTTAACCCTAACCCTTTCTCTAACCCTAACCCTTACCCTTACCCTATCCCTATCCCTAACCCTAACCCTATCCCTAACCCTATCCCTTACTATTACTCTAAACCTAACCCTAAACCTAACCCTAACCCTTACCCTTACCCTAACCCTAACCGTAACCCTAACACTAACCCTTCCCCTTCCCCTAACTCTAACCCTAACCTTAAACGCAACCCTAAACCTAATCCTAACCCTACGCCTAACCCTTACCCTAACCCTAACCCTTAACCTAACACACTTACTCTTACCCTAACACTAACCCTAACCCTAACACTAACCCTAACCCTAAACCTTACCCTTACCCTAAACCTAACCCAAACTTTACCCTAACCCTTACCCTTATCCTAACCCTAACCCTAACCCTAACCCTAACCCTAATCTTAACCCCAACTCTAAACCTAACCCTCAACCTAACCCTAAAAATAACACTTACCCTTACCCTAACCGTAACCCTAACCCTAAACCTAACCCTTATCCTAACCCTAACCCTAACTCTAACCCTAAACCTAAACCTAACCCTAACCCTTACACTTACCCTAACCCTAACCCTAACTCTAACACTTACCCTAAACCTAACCCTAACCATAACACTAACCCTAACACTTAGCCTAACCCTAACACTAACCCTAACGCTAACCCTTATCCTAACCCTAACCCTAACCCTAACCCTAAACCTATCTTTAACACTAACTCTAACCTCTAACCCTAACACTTACCCTAAACCTAACCATAACCCTAACCCCGACCCTAACCTCTAACCCTAACCCTTACCCTAACCCCTAACACTAAGCCTAACCCTAACTCTTACCCTTATCCTAACCCTAACCCTAACCCTAACACTTACCCTTACCCTTACCCTAACCCCTACCCTAACCCTAACCCTAACCCTAACCCTTACCCTAACACTAACCCTAATTCTAAACCTAACCTTTACCCTTACCCTAACCATAAACCTAACCCTAACCCTAAGCCTAACCCTAAACCTTACCCTTACCCTTACCCTAAACCTAACCCTAACCTAAACCTAATCCTTAGCCTTACCCTAACCTAAACCTAACCCTAACCCTAAACCTAACCCTAACCCTAACCCTTACCCTTACCCTAACCCTAACCCTAAACCTAAACCTAACCCTAACCCTAACCGTTACCCTCACCCTAACCTTAACCCCAACACTAAACCTAACAATAACCCTAACCCTAACACTTACCCTTACCCTAACCCTAAACCTAAACCTAACCCTAACCCTACCTCTAACCCTTACCTTAACCCTAACCCTAATCCTAGCCCTAACCCTTACAATTAACCTAACCCTAACCCTAATCCAAAATTTAAACCTAAACCTAACCGTAACCCTAACCCTAACCCTAACATTTACCCTTAACCTAACCCTAACCCTAACCCTTACCCTATCCCTAACCCTAACCCCTAACCCTTACCCTAACCCTAACCCTAACCCTAATCATTACCCTTAACTAACCCTAACATTAACTCTAACCTTAACCCTAACCCTAACGCTAACCCTTACCCTAACCCTAACCCTAATCCTAACCCTTACCCTATCCCTAAACCTAACCCCTAACCCTTACCCTAACCCTAACCCTAACCCTTACCCCTAACTAACCCTAACATTAACTCTACCCCTAACCCTAACCCTAACGCTAAGCCTTACCCTAACCCTAACCCTAACCCTTACCCTTACCCTAACCCTACCCCTAACTCTAAACCTAACCCTTACCCTTACCCTAACCATAACCTGAAACCTAACCCTAACCCTGATCGTAACCCTTACCCTAACCCTAACCCTAATCCTAACCCTAACCCTTACCATTACCCTAACCCTACCCTAACACTAGACCTAAGCCTAACCCTAACCCTAACCCTAAACCTAACCCTAACCCTAACCCTAACCCTTACCCTTACCCTAACCCTAACCCTAAACCTAACCCTAACCCTTACCCTTACCCTAACCCTAACCTAATCCTTACCCTAACCCTAACCCTAACCCTAACCCAAAACTTACCCTTACGCAAACTCTAACCCTAACCTTAAACCTAACCCTAACTCTAACCCTAACCCTTACCTTTACCCTAACCCTAACCCAAGCCCTAACCCTAACCCTATTCCTATCCCTAACCCTATCCCTTACCATTACCCTAACCCTAACCATAAACCTAACTCTAACCTTAACCCCTATCCCTAAACCTAACCCTAACCCTAACCCTTACCCTAACCATAACCCTAACACTAACTCTAAAACTTACCCTTACGCTAACACTAACCCTAACCCTTATCATTACCCTAACCCTCACCCTAAACCTAACCCTTACCCTAACCATAACATTAACACTAACCCCTAACTCTAACCCTTACCCTAACCCTAACCGTAACCCTAACCACTAACCCTAACCTAACCTTAACCCCTAACCCTAACCCTAACCCTAACCCTTCCCTTATCCTAACCCTAAACCAAACCCTAACCCTAACCCTTACTCTAAACCTAACCCTATCCCTAACCCTAACCCTTACCTTTACCCTAACCCTAAACCTAGCCCTAAACCTAACCCTAACCCTAACCCTTACTCTTAACCTAACCCTAACCCTAACCCTAACCCTAAACCTTACCCTTACCCTAACCCTAACCCTAACCCTTACCGTAACGCTTTCCTTATGCTAACCCTAACCCTAACCCTCATCTTAACCCCAACTCTAAACCTAACCCTATCCCTAACCCTAACCCTTATCTAACCCTAACCCTAAATCTAACCCTAACCCTAAACCTAAACCTAACCCTAACCCTTACACTTACCCTAACCCTAAACCTAACCGTAACCCTAACCCTGACACTTACCCTAACCCTAATCTTAACCCTAACCCTAAACCTTACACTAACAATAACCCGAACACTAACCCTAACCCTAACACTTACCCTAAACCTAACCCTAACCCTAACACTTACCCTAACCCTAACACTAACCCTAACGCTAACCCTTATCCTAAACCTAACCCTAACCCTTAACCTAACACTAACACTAACTCTAACCACTAACCCTAACCCTTACCCTAATCCTAACCCTAAACCTAACCCTAACCCAATCCTCTAACCCCTAACCCCTAACCCTTACCCTTACCCTAACCCTACCCCTAACTCTAAACCTAACCCTTACCCTTACCCTAACCATGACCCGAAACCTAACCCTAACCCTAAACCTAACCCTTACCCTAACCGTAACCCTAATCATAACCCTAACCCTTACCCTTACCCTTACCCTACCCTAACCCTAAACCTAACACTAACCCTAACCCTAAACCTAACCCTAACGCTAACCCTAACCCTTACCCTTACCCTAACCCTAACCCTAAACCTAACCCTAACCCTTACCCTTACCCTAACCCTAACCCTAACCCTTACCCTAACCCTAACCCTAACCCTAACCTAAACCTTACCCTTACGCAAACACTAACCCTAACCTTAACCCTAACCCTTTCTCTAACCCTAACCCTTACCCTTACCCTATCCCTATCCCTAACCCTAACCCTATCCCTAACCCTATCCCTTACTATTACTCTAAACCTAACCCTAAACCTAACCCTAACCCTTACCCTTACCCTAACCCTAACCGTAACCCTAACACTAACCCTTCCCCTTCCCCTAACTCTAACCCTAACCTTAAACGCAACCCTAAACCTAATCCTAACCCTACGCCTAACCCTTACCCTAACCCTAACCCTTAACCTAACACACTTACTCTTACCCTAACACTAACCCTAACCCTAACCGTAAGCATAACCCTTACCCTAACCCTCAACCTAACCCTAACCCTTACCCTAACCATAACCATAACACTAACCCTAAACCTTACCATAGCCCTAAACCAAACTGTAAACCTAACACGAACCCTTACCCTAACCCTAACCCTAATCCTAACTTAACCATTACCCTTACCGTAATGCTACCCTAACCCTAAACCTAACCCTAACCCTAACCTTAACCCTAAACCTTACCCTTACCATAACCCTAACCCTAAACCTAACAGTAACCCTAACCCTAACGCTTAGCCTTACCTAACCCTAACCCTAAACCTAACCCAAACCCTTACCCTTACACTAACCCTAACCATAACCTTAACCCTAAACCTAACCCTAAACCTAACCTTAACCGTAAAACTTATCCTTTCCCTAAACCCTAACCCTAACCCTAAACCTAAACCTAACCTTAACCCTAAACCTAACCCTTACACTTAACTTAACCCTAACCCTAAACTTAACCCTAACCCTTACCGTTACCCTAACCCTAACCCTAACCCTAAACCTAACCTTAACACTAAACCTTCCCCTTCCCCTAACCCTAACTCTAATCCTAACCCTAAACCTAACCCTAACCCTTATCCTAATCCTAACCCTAACCCTAACCGTTATCCTTACCCTAATCCTAACCCTAAACTTAACCCTAAACCTAACCCTAACCCTAAACCTAACCCTAACCCTAACCCTATCCCTAACCCTATACCTTACCCTTACCCTAACCCTAACCTTAAACCTAATTCTAACCATAACCCCTACACTTACCCCTAAACCTAACCCTTACCCTTACCCTTACCCTAACCCTAAACCTAAACCTAAACCTAACCCTAACCCTAACCCTTACCCTAAACCTATCCCTAACCCTTACCCTTACCCTAACCCTAACCCTAAACCTAAACCTAACCCTAACCCTTACCCTTACCCTCACCCTAACACTAACCCTAACCATAACCCTAGACCTTACCCTTACCCTTACCCTAATCCTAACCCTAACCCTAACCCTAAACCTAATCCATACCCTAACCCTAACCCTTACCCTTTCCTTAACCCTAACCCTAACCCTAAACCTTACCCTAACCCTAACGATAACCCTAACCCTAACCCTAACCATAACGCATACCCTTATCCTAACCCTCACCCTAACCCTAACTGTAACCATAAACCTAACCGTAACCCTAACCTAACCCTAAACCTAACCCTAACCCTTGCCCTAACCCTAACCATAACCCTAACCCTAAACCTTACCCTTACCCTAAACCTAACCCTAACCCTAAAACTAAAAATAACCCTAACCCTAACCTTAACCATAAATCTTACCCTTACCCTAACCCTAACCCTACCCCTAAACCTAACCCTAACCCTAACCCTAAACTTAACCTTAGCCCTAACCTTTTCCTTTCCCTAACCCTTACCCTAACCCTAACCTGAACCCTAAGCTTAACCCTTACCCTAACCCTAACCCTAACTCTAATCTTAACCCTAACCCTAACCCTAACCTTTACCCTTACCTTAACCCTAATCCTAACCCTAACTCTACACTTAACCCTAACCCTAACCCTGCCCTTTACGCTTAACCAAACCCTAACCCTAAATTTAACCCTAACGCTAACACTATACCTAACCCTAAAGATTACCCTTACCCTAACCATAACCCTAAAACTAACCCTAAGCGTAACCCCTAATCCTAACCCTAACCCTAACCCTTACCGTTACCATAACACTAACCCTAACCCTTATCCTTACCCTAACGCTAACCCTAACCTCAAAGCCAACCCTAAACCTAACCCTTATCCTAAACCTTACCCTAACCCTAACCCGAACCCTAACACTAAAACTTGCCCTTACGCTAACCCTAACCCTAACCCTTATCCTAAACCTAACCCTAACCCTTCACCTAACCCTAACATGAACACTAACCCCTAACCCTAACCCTTACCCTAACCCCGATCCTAACCCTAACCCTAAGCACTAACCCTAACCTAACCCTAACCCTAACCCTTACCCTAACCCTAACCCTATCCCTAACCCTAACCCTTACCCTTATGCTAACCCTAAACTTAACCCTAAACCTAACCCTAACCCTAACCCTTACCCTTACCCTTACTCTAACCCTAACCCTAACCCTAACCCTAAACCTTACCCTTACCCTAAACCTAACCCTAACCCTTACTCATATCCTAACCCTAACCCTAACCTTAACCCTAAACCTTGTCCTTTCCCTAAACCCTAACCCTAAAACTAAACCTAACCCTAACACTAAACCTAACCCATACTCTTACCTTAACCCTAACCCTAAACCTAACCCTAACCCTTACCTTTACCCTAACCCTAAACCTAACCCTAACCCTAACCTTAACCCTAAACCTTACCCTTACCCTAACCCTAACCCTAATCCTAACCCTAAACCTATCCCTAACCCTTACCCTTACCCTAACCCTAAACCTAACCCTAAACCTAACCCTAACCCTTACCCTTACCCTAACCCTAAACCTAACGCTAACCATAACCGTAGACCTTACCCTTACCCTTATCCTAAACCTAACCCTAACCCTTACCCTAAACCGAATCCTAGCCCTAACCCTAACCCTTCCCCTTTCCTTATCCATAACCATAACCCTAACCCTTACACTTACACTAACGCTAACCCTAACCCTATCCCTAACCCTAACCATAACACATACCCTTATCCTAACCCTCACCCTAACCCTAACTGTAACCATAAACCTAAGCCTAAACCTAACCCTAACCCTTACACTTACCCTAACCCTAACCCTAAACCTAACCCTAACCCTAACCCTAAACCCAACCCTAACCCTTACCCTAACACTAACCATAACCCTAACACTAACCCTTACCCTTACCCTAACCCTAACCCTAACACTAACACTAAACCTAACCCTAACCCTAACTTTAACCATAAACCTTACCCTTACCCTAACCCTAACCCTAACCCTAAACCTAACCATAACCCTAACCCTAAAACTAACCCTTACCCTTGCCCTAACCCTAACGCTAAACTAACCCTAATCCTTACCCTTATCCTAACCCTAACCATAACCCTAATCCTAACCCTAAACTTAACCTTAGCCCTAACCCTTTCCTTTCCCTAACCCTAACCAGAACCCTAATCCTAACCCTAACCCTAAACTTAACCCTTACCCTTACCCTTACCCTATCCCCAAACGTAACCCTAACCCTTACCCTTACCCTAAACCTAACCCTAACCCTAACCCTAACCTGAACCATAACCTTTACCCTTACACTAATCCTAACCCTAACCCTAATCTTAACCCTAACCTTTACCCTTACCATAACCCTAATCCTAACCGTAATGCTAACCTTAACCCTAACCCTAACCCTGCCCCTTACCCTTATCCTAACCCTAACCCTAAACTTAACCCTAAACCTAACCCTATCCCTAACCTTAAAGATTACCCTTAGCCTAACCATAACCCTAAAACTAACACTGAGCGTAACCCCTAACCCTAACCCTAATCCTAACCCTAACCCTTACCCTTACCCTAACACTAACCCTAACCCTTAACCTTACCCTAACGCTAACCCTAACCTCAACCCCAACCCTAAACCTAACCCTAACCCTAACACTAAAACTTACCCTTATGCTAACCCTAACCCTAACCCTTATCCTAACCCTAACTCTAATCCTAACCCTTAACCTAACACTAACATGAACCCTAACCCCTAACCCTAACACTTACCCTAACCCCAACCCTAACCCTAACCCTAACCCTAACCACTAACCCTAAACTAACCCTAACACCTAAACCTAAACCTAACCCTACCACTTCCCTTATCCTAACCCTAAACCTAACCCTAACACTTACCCTTACCCTAACCCCAACCCTAACCCTAACCCTAACCCTTACCAAAACCTAACCCTATCCCTAACCCTAACCCTTACCCTTACCCTAACCCTAAACCTAACCCTAACTCTAACCCTTACCCTTACCCTTACCCTAACCCTAACACTAACCCTAACCCTAAACCTTACCCTTACCCTAAACCTAACCCAAACTTTACCCTAACCCTTACCCTTATCCTAACCCTAACCCTAACCCTAACCCTAACCCTAATCTTAACCCCAACTCTAAACCTAACCCTCAACCTAACCCTAAAAATAACACTTACCCTTACCCTAACCGTAACCCTAACCCTAAACCTAACCCTTATCCTAACCCTAACCCTAACTCTAACCCTAAACCTAAACCTAACCCTAACCCTTACACTTACCCTAACCCTAACCCTAACTCTAACACTTACCCTAAACCTAACCCTAACCATAACACTAACCCTAACACTTAGCCTAACCCTAACACTAACCCTAACGCTAACCCTTATCCTAACCCTAACCCTAACCCTAACCCTAAACCTATCTTTAACACTAACTCTAACCTCTAACCCTAACACTTACCCTAAACCTAACCATAACCCTAACCCCGACCCTAACCTCTAACCCTAACCCTTACCCTAACCCCTAACACTAAGCCTAACCCTAACTCTTACCCTTATCCTAACCCTAACCCTAACCCTAACACTTACCCTTACCCTTACCCTAACCCCTACCCTAACCCTAACCCTAACCCTAACCCTTACCCTAACACTAACCCTAATTCTAAACCTAACCTTTACCCTTACCCTAACCATAAACCTAACCCTAACCCTAAGCCTAACCCTAAACCTTACCCTTACCCTTACCCTAAACCTAACCCTAACCTAAACCTAATCCTTAGCCTTACCCTAACCTAAACCTAACCCTAACCCTAAACCTAACCCTAACCCTAACCCTTACCCTTACCCTAACCCTAACCCTAAACCTAAACCTAACCCTAACCCTAACCGTTACCCTCACCCTAACCTTAACCCCAACACTAAACCTAACAATAACCCTAACCCTAACACTTACCCTTACCCTAACCCTAAACCTAAACCTAACCCTAACCCTACCTCTAACCCTTACCTTAACCCTAACCCTAATCCTAGCCCTAACCCTTACAATTAACCTAACCCTAACCCTAATCCAAAATTTAAACCTAAACCTAACCGTAACCCTAACCCTAACCCTAACATTTACCCTTAACCTAACCCTAACCCTAACCCTTACCCTATCCCTAACCCTAACCCCTAACCCTTACCCTAACCCTAACCCTAACCCTAATCATTACCCTTAACTAACCCTAACATTAACTCTAACCTTAACCCTAACCCTAACGCTAACCCTTACCCTAACCCTAACCCTAATCCTAACCCTTACCCTATCCCTAAACCTAACCCCTAACCCTTACCCTAACCCTAACCCTAACCCTTACCCCTAACTAACCCTAACATTAACTCTACCCCTAACCCTAACCCTAACGCTAAGCCTTACCCTAACCCTAACCCTAACCCTTACCCTTACCCTAACCCTACCCCTAACTCTAAACCTAACCCTTACCCTTACCCTAACCATAACCTGAAACCTAACCCTAACCCTGATCGTAACCCTTACCCTAACCCTAACCCTAATCCTAACCCTAACCCTTACCATTACCCTAACCCTACCCTAACACTAGACCTAAGCCTAACCCTAACCCTAACCCTAAACCTAACCCTAACCCTAACCCTAACCCTTACCCTTACCCTAACCCTAACCCTAAACCTAACCCTAACCCTTACCCTTACCCTAACCCTAACCTAATCCTTACCCTAACCCTAACCCTAACCCTAACCCAAAACTTACCCTTACGCAAACTCTAACCCTAACCTTAAACCTAACCCTAACTCTAACCCTAACCCTTACCTTTACCCTAACCCTAACCCAAGCCCTAACCCTAACCCTATTCCTATCCCTAACCCTATCCCTTACCATTACCCTAACCCTAACCATAAACCTAACTCTAACCTTAACCCCTATCCCTAAACCTAACCCTAACCCTAACCCTTACCCTAACCATAACCCTAACACTAACTCTAAAACTTACCCTTACGCTAACACTAACCCTAACCCTTATCATTACCCTAACCCTCACCCTAAACCTAACCCTTACCCTAACCATAACATTAACACTAACCCCTAACTCTAACCCTTACCCTAACCCTAACCGTAACCCTAACCACTAACCCTAACCTAACCTTAACCCCTAACCCTAACCCTAACCCTAACCCTTCCCTTATCCTAACCCTAAACCAAACCCTAACCCTAACCCTTACTCTAAACCTAACCCTATCCCTAACCCTAACCCTTACCTTTACCCTAACCCTAAACCTAGCCCTAAACCTAACCCTAACCCTAACCCTTACTCTTAACCTAACCCTAACCCTAACCCTAACCCTAAACCTTACCCTTACCCTAACCCTAACCCTAACCCTTACCGTAACGCTTTCCTTATGCTAACCCTAACCCTAACCCTCATCTTAACCCCAACTCTAAACCTAACCCTATCCCTAACCCTAACCCTTATCTAACCCTAACCCTAAATCTAACCCTAACCCTAAACCTAAACCTAACCCTAACCCTTACACTTACCCTAACCCTAAACCTAACCGTAACCCTAACCCTGACACTTACCCTAACCCTAATCTTAACCCTAACCCTAAACCTTACACTAACAATAACCCGAACACTAACCCTAACCCTAACACTTACCCTAAACCTAACCCTAACCCTAACACTTACCCTAACCCTAACACTAACCCTAACGCTAACCCTTATCCTAAACCTAACCCTAACCCTTAACCTAACACTAACACTAACTCTAACCACTAACCCTAACCCTTACCCTAATCCTAACCCTAAACCTAACCCTAACCCAATCCTCTAACCCCTAACCCCTAACCCTTACCCTTACCCTAACCCTACCCCTAACTCTAAACCTAACCCTTACCCTTACCCTAACCATGACCCGAAACCTAACCCTAACCCTAAACCTAACCCTTACCCTAACCGTAACCCTAATCATAACCCTAACCCTTACCCTTACCCTTACCCTACCCTAACCCTAAACCTAACACTAACCCTAACCCTAAACCTAACCCTAACGCTAACCCTAACCCTTACCCTTACCCTAACCCTAACCCTAAACCTAACCCTAACCCTTACCCTTACCCTAACCCTAACCCTAACCCTTACCCTAACCCTAACCCTAACCCTAACCTAAACCTTACCCTTACGCAAACACTAACCCTAACCTTAACCCTAACCCTTTCTCTAACCCTAACCCTTACCCTTACCCTATCCCTATCCCTAACCCTAACCCTATCCCTAACCCTATCCCTTACTATTACTCTAAACCTAACCCTAAACCTAACCCTAACCCTTACCCTTACCCTAACCCTAACCGTAACCCTAACACTAACCCTTCCCCTTCCCCTAACTCTAACCCTAACCTTAAACGCAACCCTAAACCTAATCCTAACCCTACGCCTAACCCTTACCCTAACCCTAACCCTTAACCTAACACACTTACTCTTACCCTAACACTAACCCTAACCCTAACCGTAAGCATAACCCTTACCCTAACCCTCAACCTAACCCTAACCCTTACCCTAACCATAACCATAACACTAACCCTAAACCTTACCATAGCCCTAAACCAAACTGTAAACCTAACACGAACCCTTACCCTAACCCTAACCCTAATCCTAACTTAACCATTACCCTTACCGTAATGCTACCCTAACCCTAAACCTAACCCTAACCCTAACCTTAACCCTAAACCTTACCCTTACCATAACCCTAACCCTAAACCTAACAGTAACCCTAACCCTAACGCTTAGCCTTACCTAACCCTAACCCTAAACCTAACCCAAACCCTTACCCTTACACTAACCCTAACCATAACCTTAACCCTAAACCTAACCCTAAACCTAACCTTAACCGTAAAACTTATCCTTTCCCTAAACCCTAACCCTAACCCTAAACCTAAACCTAACCTTAACCCTAAACCTAACCCTTACACTTAACTTAACCCTAACCCTAAACTTAACCCTAACCCTTACCGTTACCCTAACCCTAACCCTAACCCTAAACCTAACCTTAACACTAAACCTTCCCCTTCCCCTAACCCTAACTCTAATCCTAACCCTAAACCTAACCCTAACCCTTATCCTAATCCTAACCCTAACCCTAACCGTTATCCTTACCCTAATCCTAACCCTAAACTTAACCCTAAACCTAACCCTAACCCTAAACCTAACCCTAACCCTAACCCTATCCCTAACCCTATACCTTACCCTTACCCTAACCCTAACCTTAAACCTAATTCTAACCATAACCCCTACACTTACCCCTAAACCTAACCCTTACCCTTACCCTTACCCTAACCCTAAACCTAAACCTAAACCTAACCCTAACCCTAACCCTTACCCTAAACCTATCCCTAACCCTTACCCTTACCCTAACCCTAACCCTAAACCTAAACCTAACCCTAACCCTTACCCTTACCCTCACCCTAACACTAACCCTAACCATAACCCTAGACCTTACCCTTACCCTTACCCTAATCCTAACCCTAACCCTAACCCTAAACCTAATCCATACCCTAACCCTAACCCTTACCCTTTCCTTAACCCTAACCCTAACCCTAAACCTTACCCTAACCCTAACGATAACCCTAACCCTAACCCTAACCATAACGCATACCCTTATCCTAACCCTCACCCTAACCCTAACTGTAACCATAAACCTAACCGTAACCCTAACCTAACCCTAAACCTAACCCTAACCCTTGCCCTAACCCTAACCATAACCCTAACCCTAAACCTTACCCTTACCCTAAACCTAACCCTAACCCTAAAACTAAAAATAACCCTAACCCTAACCTTAACCATAAATCTTACCCTTACCCTAACCCTAACCCTACCCCTAAACCTAACCCTAACCCTAACCCTAAACTTAACCTTAGCCCTAACCTTTTCCTTTCCCTAACCCTTACCCTAACCCTAACCTGAACCCTAAGCTTAACCCTTACCCTAACCCTAACCCTAACTCTAATCTTAACCCTAACCCTAACCCTAACCTTTACCCTTACCTTAACCCTAATCCTAACCCTAACTCTACACTTAACCCTAACCCTAACCCTGCCCTTTACGCTTAACCAAACCCTAACCCTAAATTTAACCCTAACGCTAACACTATACCTAACCCTAAAGATTACCCTTACCCTAACCATAACCCTAAAACTAACCCTAAGCGTAACCCCTAATCCTAACCCTAACCCTAACCCTTACCGTTACCATAACACTAACCCTAACCCTTATCCTTACCCTAACGCTAACCCTAACCTCAAAGCCAACCCTAAACCTAACCCTTATCCTAAACCTTACCCTAACCCTAACCCGAACCCTAACACTAAAACTTGCCCTTACGCTAACCCTAACCCTAACCCTTATCCTAAACCTAACCCTAACCCTTCACCTAACCCTAACATGAACACTAACCCCTAACCCTAACCCTTACCCTAACCCCGATCCTAACCCTAACCCTAAGCACTAACCCTAACCTAACCCTAACCCCTAAACCTAAACCTAACCCTAACCCTAACCCTTCCCTTATCCTAACCCTAAACTTAACCCTAACACTTACCCTTACCCTTACCCTAACCCCAACCCTAACCCTAACCCTAACCCTTACCCTAACCCTAACCCTATCCCTAACCCTAACCCTTACCCTTACCCTAACCCTAAACTTAACCCTAAACCTAACCCTAACCCTAACCCTTACCCTTACCCTTACTCTAACCCTAACCCTAACCCTAACCCTAAACCTTACCCTTACCCTAAACCTAACCCTAACCCTTACTCATATCCTAACCCTAACCCTAACCTTAACCCTAAACCTTGTCCTTTCCCTAAACCCTAACCCTAAAACTAAACCTAACCCTAACACTAAACCTAACCCATACTCTTACCTTAACCCTAACCCTAAACCTAACCCTAACCCTTACCTTTACCCTAACCCTAAACCTTACCCTAACCCTAACGATAACCCTAACCCTAACCCTAACCATAACGCATACCCTTATCCTAACCCTCACCCTAACCCTAACTGTAACCATAAACCTAACCGTAACCCTAACCTAACCCTAAACCTAACCCTAACCCTTGCCCTAACCCTAACCATAACCCTAACCCTAAACCTTACCCTTACCCTAAACCTAACCCTAATCCTAAAACTAAAAATAACCCTAACCCTAACCTTAACCATAAATCTTACCCTTACCCTAACCCTAACCCTACCCCTAAACCTAACCCTAACCCTAACCCTAAACTTAACCTTAGCCCTAACCTTTTCCTTTCCCTAACCCTTACCCTAACCCTAACCTGAACCCTAAGCTTAACCCTTACCCTAACCCTAACCCTAACTCTAATCTTAACCCTAACCCTAACCCTAACCTTTACCCTTACCTTAACCCTAATCCTAACCCTAACTCTACACTTAACCCTAACCCTAACCCTGCCCTTTACGCTTAACCAAACCCTAACCCTAAATTTAACCCTAACGCTAACACTATACCTAACCCTAAAGATTACCCTTACCCTAACCATAACCCTAAAACTAACCCTAAGCGTAACCCCTAATCCTAACCCTAACCCTAACCCTTACCGTTACCATAACACTAACCCTAACCCTTATCTTTACCCTAACGCTAACCCTAACCTCAAAGCCAACCCTAAACCTAACCCTTATCCTAAACCTTACCCTAACCCTAACCCGAACCCTAACACTAAAACTTGCCCTTACGCTAACCCTAACCCTAACCCTTATCCTAAACCTAACCCTAACCCTTCACCTAACCCTAACATGAACACTAACCCCTAACCCTAACCCTTACCCTAACCCCGATCCTAACCCTAACCCTAAGCACTAACCCTAACCTAACCCTAACCCCTAAACCTAACCCTAACCCTAACCCTAACCCTTCCCTTATCCTAACCCTAAACCTAACCCTAACACTTACCCTTACCCTTACCCTAACCCCAACCCTAACCCTAACCCTAACCCTTACCCTAACCCTAACCCTATCCCTAACCCTAACCCTTACCCTTATGCTAACCCTAAACTTAACCCTAAACCTAACCCTAACCCTAACCCTTACCCTTACCCTTACTCTAACCCTAACCCTAACCCTAACCCTAAACCTTACCCTTACCCTAAACCTAACCCTAACCCTTACTCATATCCTAACCCTAACCCTAACCTTAACCCTAAACCTTGTCCTTTCCCTAAACCCTAACCCTAAAACTAAACCTAACCCTAACACTAAACCTAACCCATACTCTTACCTTAACCCTAACCCTAAACCTAACCCTAACCCTTACCTTTACCCTAACCCTAAACCTAACCCTAACCCTAACCTTAACCCTAAACCTTACCCTTACCCTAACCCTAACCCTAATCCTAACCCTAAACCTATCCCTAACCCTTACCCTTACCCTAACCCTAAACCTAACCCTAAACCTAACCCTAACCCTTACCCTTACCCTAACCCTAAACCTAACGCTAACCATAACCGTAGACCTTACCCTTACCCTTATCCTAAACCTAACCCTAACCCTTACCCTAAACCGAATCCTAGCCCTAACCCTAACCCTTCCCCTTTCCTTATCCATAACCATAACCCTAACCCTTACACTTACACTAACGCTAACCCTAACCCTATCCCTAACCCTAACCATAACACATACCCTTATCCTAACCCTCACCCTAACCCTAACTGTAACCATAAACCTAAGCCTAAACCTAACCCTAACCCTTACACTTACCCTAACCCTAACCCTAAACCTAACCCTAACCCTAACCCTAAACCCAACCCTAACCCTTACCCTAACACTAACCATAACCCTAACACTAACCCTTACCCTTACCCTAACCCTAACCCTAACACTAACACTAAACCTAACCCTAACCCTAACTTTAACCATAAACCTTACCCTTACCCTAACCCTAACCCTAACCCTAAACCTAACCATAACCCTAACCCTAAAACTAACCCTTACCCTTGCCCTAACCCTAACGCTAAACTAACCCTAATCCTTACCCTTATCCTAACCCTAACCATAACCCTAATCCTAACCCTAAACTTAACCTTAGCCCTAACCCTTTCCTTTCCCTAACCCTAACCAGAACCCTAATCCTAACCCTAACCCTAAACTTAACCCTTACCCTTACCCTTACCCTATCCCCAAACGTAACCCTAACCCTTACCCTTACCCTAAACCTAACCCTAACCCTAACCCTAACCTGAACCATAACCTTTACCCTTACACTAATCCTAACCCTAACCCTAATCTTAACCCTAACCTTTACCCTTACCATAACCCTAATCCTAACCGTAATGCTAACCTTAACCCTAACCCTAACCCTGCCCCTTACCCTTATCCTAACCCTAACCCTAAACTTAACCCTAAACCTAACCCTATCCCTAACCTTAAAGATTACCCTTAGCCTAACCATAACCCTAAAACTAACACTGAGCGTAACCCCTAACCCTAACCCTAATCCTAACCCTAACCCTTACCCTTACCCTAACACTAACCCTAACCCTTAACCTTACCCTAACGCTAACCCTAACCTCAACCCCAACCCTAAACCTAACCCTAACCCTAACACTAAAACTTACCCTTATGCTAACCCTAACCCTAACCCTTATCCTAACCCTAACTCTAATCCTAACCCTTAACCTAACACTAACATGAACCCTAACCCCTAACCCTAACACTTACCCTAACCCCAACCCTAACCCTAACCCTAACCCTAACCACTAACCCTAAACTAACCCTAACACCTAAACCTAAACCTAACCCTACCACTTCCCTTATCCTAACCCTAAACCTAACCCTAACACTTACCCTTACCCTAACCCCAACCCTAACCCTAACCCTAACCCTTACCAAAACCTAACCCTATCCCTAACCCTAACCCTTACCCTTACCCTAACCCTAAACCTAACCCTAACTCTAACCCTTACCCTTACCCTTACCCTAACCCTAACACTAACCCTAACCCTAAACCTTACCCTTACCCTAAACCTAACCCAAACTTTACCCTAACCCTTACCCTTATCCTAACCCTAACCCTAACCCTAACCCTAACCCTAATCTTAACCCCAACTCTAAACCTAACCCTCAACCTAACCCTAAAAATAACACTTACCCTTACCCTAACCGTAACCCTAACCCTAAACCTAACCCTTATCCTAACCCTAACCCTAACTCTAACCCTAAACCTAAACCTAACCCTAACCCTTACACTTACCCTAACCCTAACCCTAACTCTAACACTTACCCTAAACCTAACCCTAACCCTAACACTAACCCTAACACTTAGCCTAACCCTAACACTAACCCTAACGCTAACCCTTATCCTAACCCTAACCCTAACCCTAACCCTAAACCTATCTTTAACACTAACTCTAACCTCTAACCCTAACACTTACCCTAAACCTAACCATAACCCTAACCCCGACCCTAACCTCTAACCCTAACCCTTACCCTAACCCCTAACACTAAGCCTAACCCTAACTCTTACCCTTATCCTAACCCTAACCCTAACCCTAACACTTACCCTTACCCTTACCCTAACCCCTACCCTAACCCTAACCCTAACCCTAACCCTTACCCTAACACTAACCCTAATTCTAAACCTAACCTTTACCCTTACCCTAACCATAAACCTAACCCTAACCCTAAGCCTAACCCTAAACCTTACCCTTACCCTTACCCTAAACCTAACCCTAACCTAAACCTAATCCTTAGCCTTACCCTAACCTAAACCTAACCCTAACCCTAAACCTAACCCTAACCCTAACCCTTACCCTTACCCTAACCCTAACCCTAAACCTAAACCTAATCCTTACCCTTACCCTAACCCTAAACCAAAACCTAACCCTAAACCTAACCCTAACCCTAACCCTTACCCTAACCCTAACCCTAAACCTAAACCTAAGCCTTACTCTTACCCTAAACCTAACCCTTACCTTAACCCTAACCCTAACCCTAAACCTAAACTTAACCCTAACCCTTATCCTTTCCCTAACCCTAAATCTAACCCTAACCCTAACCATAAACCTAAGCCTTACCCTTACCCTATCCGTAACCGTAAACCTAACCCTTCACCTTCCCCGTCCCCTAACCCTAACCCTAACCATAAACTTAACTATAACCCTTACCCTTACCCTAACCCTAAACCTAACCTAACCCTAACCATAACCCTTCCCTAACCCTAACCATAACCCTAACCCTAACTCTAAACCAAACCCTAACCCTAACCCTTATCCTAAACCTAACCCTAATCCTAACATGAACCCTAAACCCTAACCCTTACCCTAACCCTAACTCTAACCCTAAACCTAAACCTAACCACTAACCCTAACCTAACCCTAACCCCTAAACCTAACCCTAACCCTAACCCTTCCCTTATCCTAACCCTAAACCTAAACCTAACACTTACCCTGACCCTTACCCTAACCCCAACCTAACCCTAACCCTAACCCTAACCTTTACCCTAAACCTAACCCTATCCCTAAACTTAAACCTTACCCTTACCCTAACCCTAAACTTAACCTAACCCTAACCCTAAGCCTAACCCTTACCCTTACCCTAACCCAAACCCTAATGCTAACCCTAACACTTACCCTTACCCTAACCCTAACCCTAACCCTTACCCTAACCCTAACCCTAACCCTAAACCTAACCCTATCACTTACCCTTACCCTAACACTAACCCTAAACCTAACTCTAACCATAACCCCTATCCCTTAACCTAAAGCTAACCCTTACCCTTACCCTAACCCTAACCCTAACCCTTACCCTTCCCCTAACCCTAACCTTAAACCCAACCCTAAACCTAACCGTAACCCTAAGCCTAACACTTACCCTAACCCTAACACAAACCCTAACACTAACACTTACCATTACCCTAACCCTAACCCTAACCCTAACCCTAAGCATCACCCTTACCCTAACCTTAAACCAAACCCTAACCCTTACCCTAACCCTAACCCTAAACCTTACCCTAACCCTAAACCTAACCCTAAACCTAATCCGAACCCTTACCCTAACCCTAACCCTAATCCTAACTTAACCCTTACACTTACCATAACGCTACTCTAAACCTAAACCTAACCTTAACCCTAACCGCAACCCTAAAACTTACCCTTACCCTAACCCTAACCCTAAATCTAACAGTAACCCTAAACCTAACCCTAACCCTTACCCTTACCCAAACCCTAACCCTAAACCTAACCCAAACCCTTACCCTTACACTAACCCTAACCCTAACCTTAAACCTAACCCTAACCCTAAACCTAACCTTAACACTAACCTTATCCTTTCCCTAAACCCTAACCCTAAACCTAAACCTAAACCTAACCCTAACCCTAACCCTTACCCTTACCCTAACCCTAACCCTAACCCTAACACTAACCCTAACCTTACCCCAAAACCTTACCCTTACCCTAACCCTAACCCTAATCCTACCCCTAAACCTAACCCTAACCCTAACCCTAACCCTAACCCTAACCTTAACCTTACCCTAACCCTAACCCTAAACCTAACCCTAACCCTAACCCTATCCCTAACCTATACCTTACCCTTACCCTAACCCTAACCTTAAACCTAACCCTAACCATAACCCCTACACCTAACCCTAACCCTAACACTTACCCTGACCCTTACCCTAAACCTAATACTAACCCTTACCCTAACCCTTACCCTTACCCTTACCCTAACCCTAAACCTAACCCTAAACCTAACCCTAACCCTTACCCTTACCCTAACCCTAACCCTAACTCTAACCCTAACCTTACCCTTACCCTTACCTTAAACCGAACCCTAACCCTTACCCTAAACCTAATCCTAACCCTAACCCTAACCCTTACCCTTACCATAACCCTAACCCTAACCCTAACCCTTACCCTTACCCTAACGCTCACCCTAAACCTAACTGTAAACATAACGCATACCCTTATCCTAACACTCACCCTAACCCTAACTGTAACCATAAACCTAACCCTAAACCTAACCCTTACACTAACAATAACCCTTACACTTACCCTAACCCTAACCCTAAACCTAACCTTAAACCTAACCCTAACCCTTACCCTAACCCTACCGTAACCCTAACCCTAACCCTTACCCTTACCATAACCCTAACCCTAACCCTAACCCTAACCCTAACACTAAACCTAACCCTAACCCTAACCTTAACCATAAACCTTACCCTTACCCTAACCCTAACCCTAACCCTAACCCTAATCCTAACCCTTACCTTACCCTCACCCTAACCCTAAACTAACCCTAATCCTTACCCTTACCCTAACCCTAACCATAACCCTAAGCCTAACCCTAAACTTAACCTTAGCCCGAACCCTTTCCTTTCCCTACCCGTAAACCTAACCAGAACCCTAAACCTAACCCTCACCCTAAACTTAACCCTTACCCTTACCCTTACCCTAACCCTACACATAAACCTAAAACTTACCCTTACCCTAACCCTAACCCTAACCCTAACCTGAACTCTAACCTTTACCACTACCCTAACCGTAACTCTAACCCTAATCTTAACCCTAACCCTAACCCTAATCTGAAACCTAACCTTTACCCTTACCCTAACCCTAGCCCTAAACCTAATCTTAACCCTAAACCTAATCCTAACCTTTACCCGTACCTTAACCCTAATCCTAACCCTAACCCTAACCTTTAACCTAAACCTAACCCTGCCACATACCCTTATCCTAACACTAACCCTAAACCTAACCCCAACCCTAACCCTATCCCTAACCCTAAAGGTTACCCTTACCCTAACCATAACCCTAAATCTAAGCCTAAGCATAACCCCTAACCGTAACCCTAACCCTTACACTTACCCTAACCTTATCCCTAACCCTTAACCTTACCCTAACGCTAACCCTAACCTCAACCCCAAAACTAACCCTAACCCTAACCCTAACACTAAAACTTACCCTTACGCTAACCCTAACCCTAACCCTTATCCTAACCCTAACCCTAACCCTAACCCTTAACCTAACCCTAACATGAACACTAAACCCTAACCCTAACCCTTACCCTAACCCCAACCCTAACCCTAACCCTAACCACTAACCCTAAACTAACCCTAACCACTAAACTTAACCTAACCCTACCACTTCCCTTATCCTAACCCTAAACCTAACCCTAACACTTACCCTTACCCTAACCCCAACCCTAACCCTAACCCTAACCCTTACCCTAAACCTAACCCTATCCCTAACCCTAACCCTTACCCTTACCCTAACCCTAAACCTAACCCTAAACCTAACCCAAACCCTAACTCTAACCCTTACCCTTACCCTTACCCTAACCCTAACACTAATCCTAACCCTAAACCTTACCCCTACCCTAAACTTAACCCAACCCTTACCCTAACCCTCACCCTTATCCTAACCCTAACGCTAACCCTAACCCTAATCCTAACCCTAATCTTAACCCCAACTCTAAACCTAACCCTAAACCTAACCCTAACAATAACACTTACCCTTACCCTAACCGTAACCCTAACCCTAAACCTAACCCTTATCCTAACCCTAACCCTAACTCTAACCCTAAACCTAAACCTAACCCTAACCCTTACACTTACCCTAACCTTAACCCTAACCCTAACCCCAACCCTAACTTCTAACCCTAACCCTTAACCTAACCCCTAACATTAAGCCTAACCCTAACTCTTACCATTATCCTAACCCTAACCCTAACCCTAACACTTACCATTACCCTAACCCCTACACTAACCCTAACCCTAACCCTAACCCTTACCCTAACACTAACCTTAATTCTAACCCTAACCTTTACCCTTACCCTAACCCTAACCCTAACCCTAACCCTAACTCTAACCCTTACCCTTACCCTTACCCTAACCCTAACACTAACCCTAACCCTAAACCTTACCCCTACCCTAAACCTAACCCAACCTTTACCCTAACCCTTACCCTTATCCTAACCGTAACGCTAACCCCAACCCTAACCCTAACCCTAATCTTAACCCCAACTCTAAACCTAACCCTAACCCTCACCCTAACAGTAACCTTAATTCTAACCCTAACCTTTACCCTTACCCTAACCCTAAACCTAACCCTAACCATAAGCCTAACCCTAACCCTTACCCTTACCCTAACCCTAACCCTAACCCTAACCTAAACCTAACCCTTACCCTTACCCTAACCCTAAACCTAACCCTAACCCTAAAACTAACCCTAACCCTAACGCTTACCCTAACCCTAAACCTAAACCTAACCCTTACTCTTACCCTAAACCTAACCCTAACCTTAACCCTAACCCTAACCCTAAACCTAACCTTAACCCTAACCCTTATCCTTTCCCTAAACCTAAACCTAACCCTAACCCTAACCACTAACCCTAAACTAACCCTAACCACTAAACCTAAACCTACCCTACCACTTCCCTTATCCTAACCCTAAACCTAACCCTAACACTTACCCTTACCCTAACCCCAACCCTAACCCTAACCCTAACCCTAACCCTTACCCTAAACCTAACCCTAACCCTAAACCTAACCCTAACTCTAACCCTTACCCTTACCCTTACCCTAACCCTAACACTAACCCTAACCCTAAACCTTACCCTTACCCTAAACCTAACCCAAGCCTTACCCTAACCCTTACCCTTATCCTAACCCTAAAGCTAAACCCTAACCCTAACCCTAACCCTAATCTTAACCCCAACTCTAAACCTAACCCTAAAACTAAACCTAACACTAACACTTACCCTTACCCTAACCGCAACCCTAACCCTAAACCTAACCCTTATCCTAACCCTAACCCTAACTCTAACCCTAAACCTAAACCTAACCCTAATCCTTACACTTACCCTAACCCTAAAACTAACCCTAACCCTAACCCTAACACTTACCCTAAACCTAACCCTAACCCTAACACTAACCCTAACACTTACCCTAACCCTAACACTAACCCTAACGCTAACCCTTATCCTAACCGTAACCCTAACCCTAACCCTAACCCTAACATAACCCTAACACTAACTCTAACCTCTAACACTAACACTTACCCTAAACCTAACCATAACCCTAACCCCAACCCTAAACTCAAACCCTAACCCTTACCCTAACCCCTAACACTAAGCCTAACCCTAACTCTTACCCTTATCCTAACCCTAACCCTAACCCTAACACTTACCCTTACCCTAACCCCTACCCTAACCCTAACCCTAACCCTAACCCTTACCCTAACACTAACCCTAATTCAAACCCTAACCTTTACCCTTACCCTAACCCTCCACCTAATCCTAACCCTAAGCCTAACCCTAAACCTTACCATTACCCTTACCATAACCCTAACCCTAACCCTAACCTTAACCTAACCCTTACCCTTACCCTAACCTAAACCTAACCCTAACCCTAAACCTAACCCTAACCCTAACCCTTACCCTTACCCTAACCCTAACCATAAACCTAAACCTAATCCTTACCCTTACCCAAACCCTAAACTTAACCCTAACCCTAAACCTAACCCTAACCCTAACCTTTACTCGTACCTTAACCCTAATCCTAACCCTAAAACTTACCCTTACCCTAACCCTAACCCTAACCCTAACCTGAACCCTAACCTTTACCCTTACCCAAACCCTACCCCTAAACATAATCTTAACCCTAACCCTAACCCTAACCTTTACCCGTACCTTAACCCTAATCCTAACCCTAAACCTAACCCTAACCCTAACCCTAACCCTATCCCTAACCCTAAAGGTTACCCTTACCCTAAACATAACCCTAAAACTAACCCTAAGCATAACCCCTAACCCTAACCCTAACCCTAACCCTTACCCTTACCCTAACCTTATCCCTAACCCTTAACCTTACCCTAACGCTAACCCTAACCTCAACCCCAACCCTAAACCTAACCCTAACCCTAACACTAAAACTTACCCTTACGCTAACCCTAACCCTAACCCTTATCCTAACCCTAACCCTAACCCTAACCCTTAACCTAACCCTAACATGAACCCTAACCCCTAACCCTAACCCTTATCCTAACCCCAACCCTAACCCTAACCCTAACCACTAACCCTAAACTAACCCTAACACCTAAACCTAAACCTTACCCTACCACTTCCCTTATCCTAACCCTAAACCTAACCCTATCCCTAACCCTAACCCTTACCCTTACCCTAACCCTAAACCTAACCCTAAACCTAACCCTAACTCTAACCCTTACCCTTACCCTTACCCTAACCCTAACACTAAGCCTAACCCTAAACCTTACCCTTACCCTAAACCTAACCCACTTATCCTAACCCTAACCCTAACTCTAAACCTAAACCTAAACCTAACCCTAACCCTTACACTTACCCTAACCCTAACCCTACCCCTAACCCTAACACTTACCCTAAACCTAACCCTAACCCTAACACTAACCCTAACACTAACCCTAACCCTTACCCTTACACTAACGCTAACCCTAAACCTAACCGTAAACATAACGCATACCCTTATCCTAACACTCACCCTAACCCTAACTGTAACCATAAACCTAACCCTAAACCTAACCCTTACCCTAACACTAACCCTTACACTTACCCTAACCCTAACCCTAAACCTAACCTTAAACCTAATCCTAAACCTAACCCTTACCTTACCCTAACCCTAACCCTAACCTGAACTCTAACCTTTACCCTTACCCTAACCGTAACCCTAACCCTAATCTTAACCCTAAACCTAACCCTAATCTGAAACCTAACCTTTACCCTTACCCTAACCCTAACCCTAACCCTAATCTTAACCCTAACCCTAACCCTAACCTTTACCCATACCTTAACCCTAATCCTAACCCTAACCCTAACCTTTACCCTACCCCTAACCCTGCCCAATACCCTTATCCTAACACTAACCTTAAACCTAACCCTAATCCTAACCCTATCCCTAACCCTAAAGATTACCCTTACCCTAACCATAACCCTAAAACTATCCCTAAGCGTAACCCCTAACACTAACCCTAACCCTAACCCTTACCCTTACCCTAACCTTATCCCTAACCCTTAACCTTACCCTAACGCTAACCCTAACCTCAACCCCAACCCTAACCCTAACCCTAACCCTAACACTAAAACTTACTCTTACGCTAACCCTAACCCTAATCCTTATCCTAACCCTAACCTTAACCCTAACCTTAACCCTTAACCTAACCCTAACATGAACCCTAATCCCTAACCCTAACCCTTACCCTAACCCCAACCCTAACCCTAACCCTAACCACTAACCCTAACCTAACCCTAAAACCTAAACCTAAACCTAACCCTAACACTTCCCTTATCCTAACCCTAAACCTAACCCTAACACTTACCCTTACCCTAAGCCCAACCCTAACCCTAACCCTAACCCTTACCCTAAACCTAACCCTATCCCAAACCCTAACCCTTACACTTACCCTAACCCTAAACCTAACCCTAACTCTAACCCTTACCCTTACCCTTACCCTAACCCTAACACTAACCCTAACCCTAAACCTTACCCTTACCCTAAACCTAACCCAAAACTTACCCTAACCCTTACCCTTATCCTAACCCTAACGCTAACCCTAACCCTAACCCTAACCCTAATCTTAACCCCAACTCTAAAACTAACCCTAAACCTAACCCAAACACTAACACTTACCCTTACCCTAACCGTAACCCTAACCCTAAACCTAACACTTATCCTAACCCTAACCCTAACTCTAACCCTAAACCTAACCCTAACCCTAACCCTTACACTTACCCTAACCCTAACCCTAACCCTAACCCTAACCCTGACACTTAACCTAACCCTAATCCTAACCCTAACACTAAACCTTACCCTAACCCTAACCCGAACCCTAACCCTAACCCTAACACTTACCCTAAACCTAACCCTAACCCTAACACTAACCCTAACACTAACCCTAACCCTAACACTAACCCTAACGCTAACCCTTATCCTAACCCTAACCCTAACCCTAACCCTTAACCTAACCCTAACACTAACTCTAACCTCTAACCTAACACTTACCCTAAACCTAACCATAACCCTAACCCTAACACTAACCTCTAACCCTAACCCTTGCCCTAACCCCTAACACTAAGCCTATCCCTAACTCTTACCCTTACCCTAACCCTAACCCTAACACTTACCCTTACCCTAACCCCTACCTTAACCCTAACCCTAACCCTAACCCTTACCCTAACACTAACCCTAATTCTAATCCTAACCTTTACCCTTACCCTAACCCTAAACCTAACCCTAACCCTAAGCCTAACCCTAACCCTTGCCCTTACCCTTACCCTAACCCTAACCCTAACCCTAACCTAAACCTAACCCTTACCCTTACCCTAACCCTAAACCTAACCCTAACCCTAAACCTAACCCTAACCCTAACCCTTACCCTTATCCTAACCCTAACCCTAAACCTAAACCTAATCCTCACCCTTACCCTAACCCTAAACCTAAACCTAACCCTAAACCTAACCCTAACACTAACCCTTACCCTAACCCTAACCCTAAACCTAAACCTAACCCTTACTCTTACCTAAACCTAACCCTAAACTTAACCCTAACCCCAACCCTAAACCTAACCCTAACCCTAACCCTTACCCTAACCCTAACCCTAACCCTAACAATAAATCTTACCCTTACCTAACCTTAACCATTATCCTAACCCTAACCCTTAACCTAACCCGAACATGAACCCTAACCCCTAACCCTAACCCTTACCCTAACCCCAACCCTAACCCTAACCCTAACCACTAACCCTAACCCCTAACCATAACTCTAACCCTAACCCTTCACTTATCCTAACCCTAATCCTAAACCTAACACTTGCCCTTACCCAAACCCCAAACCTAACCCTAACCCTAACCCTAACCCTTACCCTAAACCTAACCCTATCCCTAATCCTAACGCTTACTCTTACCCTAACCCTAAACCTAACCCTAACCCTAACGCTAACCTAACCCTACTCTTACCCTAACCCTAACCCTAACCCTAACCCTAACCTTAACCCTAAACCTAACCCTAACCCTTACCTTAACCCTAATCCTAACCCTAACCTAACCTTAACCCTAACCCTAACCCTGCCCCTTCCCCTTATCCTAACCATAACCCTAACCCTAACCCTAACCCTAAACCTATCCCTAACCCTTAACCTTACCCTAACCCTAAACCTAACCCTAAACCTAACCCTAACCCTTACCCTTACCCTAACCCTAACCCTATCCCTAACCATAAACGTAAACCTTACCCTTACCCTAAACCTGACCCTAACCCTTACCCTTACCCTAACCCTAACCCTAAATCTAACCCTAAACCTAACCCTAACCCTTACCCTAAACCTAACCCTCACCCTAACACTTACCCTTACCTTTAACCTAACCCTAACCCTAACCCTAAACCTAACACTAAACCTAACCCTAACCCTAACCTTAACCATAAACCTTACCCTTACCCTAACCCTAACCCTAACCCAAACCCTAACCCTAAACCTAACCCTAACCCTCAACCTAACCCTAACCCTTACGCTTACCCTAACCCAAACCCTAAACTAACCCTAATCCTTACCCTAACCCTAACCCAAACCAAAACCCTAACCCTAACCCTAAACTTAACCTTAGCCCTAACCCTTTCCTTTCCCAAACCCTAACCCTAATCAGAACCCTAAACCTAATCCTAACCCTAAACTTAACCCTTACCCTTACCCTAACCCTAACCCTAAACCAAACCCTAAGCCTTACCATTACCCTAACCCTAAACCTAAACCTAACCTGAACCCAAACCGTTACCCTTAACCTAACGCTAACCCTAACCCTAACCCTAACCTTAAACCTAACCCTAACCCTAACCCTTACCCTTACCTTAACCCTAATCCTAACCCTACCCTAACCTTAACCCTAAACCTAACCCCTGCCCCTTACCCTTATAATAACCCTAACCCAAAACCTTACCTAACACTAACCCTATCCCTAACCCTATCACTTAACCTTACCCTAACCATAACCCTAAACCTAACCCTAACCCCTAACACTAACCCTAACCCTAACCCTAACCCTTACCTTTACCCTAAACCTACCCTAACCCTAAACCTAACCCTTACCCTAACCCTAACCCTAAAGCTGACCCTAACCCTTACCCATACCCTAACCCTACCCTAACCCTAAACCTAACCCTAACCCTAAACCTAACTCTAACCCTAACCCTAACCCTAACCCTCACCCTAACCCTAACCCTAATCCTAACCCTAACCCTTACCCTTACCCTAACCCTACCCTAACCCTAAACCTAACCCTTACCCTAACCCTAACCCTAATCCTAACCCTAACCCTTACCCTTACCCTAACCCTACCCTAACCCTAAACCTAACCCTAACCCTAACCCTAAACCTAACCCTAACCCTAAACCTAAACCTAACCCTAACCCTAAAGCTAACCCTAACCCTTACCCTAACCTAGACCTTACCCTTATGCAAACACTAACCCTGACCTTAACCCTAACCCTAACCCTTACCCTTACCCTAACCCTAACCCTAACACTAACCCTAATCCTAACCCTATCCCTAACCCTATCCCTTACCCTTACCCTAACACTAACCCTAAACCTAACTCTAACCATATCCCCTATACCTAAACCTAACCCTAACCCTTACACTTACCCTAACCCTAACACTAACCCTTCCCCTTCCCTAACCCTAACCCTAACCTTAAACCCAACCCTAAACCTAACCCTAACCCTAAGCCTAACCCTTACCCTAACACTAACATTTAGCCTTACCCTAACCCTAACCCTAACCCTAACCCTAAGCATAACCCTTACCCTAACCTTAAACCTAACCCTAACCCTTACCCTAACCGTATCACTAACACTAAACCTTACCCTAACCCTACACCTAACCCTAAACCTAACCCGAACCCTTATCCTAACCCTAACCCTAACTTAATCCTTACCCTTACCATAACGCTACCCTAACCCTAAACCTAACCCTAACTCTAACCGCAACCCTAAAAGTTACCCTTACCCTAACCCTAACCCTAAACCTAACAGTAACCCTAACCCTAACCCTTACCCTTACCCTAACCCTAACCCTAAACCTAACCCAAACCCTTACCCTTACCTTAACCCTAATCCTAACTCTAGCCTAACCTTAACCCTAACCCTAACCCTGTCCCTTACCCTTATCCTAACCCTAACCCTTAACCTAACCCTAACCCTAACCTTATCTCTAACCCTATCACTTAACCTTACCCTAACCATAACCCTAAAACTAACCCTAACCGTAACCCCTAACCCTAACCCTAACCCTAACCCTTACCCTTACCCTAACCCTAACCCTAACCCTTAACCTTACCCTAACGCTAACCCTAACCTTAACCCGAACCCTAAACCTAACCCTAACCCTAACCCTTACCCTAACCATAACCCTAACCCTATCACTAAAACTTACACTTACCCTAACCCTAAACCTAACACTTATCCTTACCCTAACCTAACCCTAACCCTAACCCTTACCCTAACACGAACATGAACCATAATCCCTAACCCTAAACCTTACCCTAACCCTAACCCTAACCCTAACCATAACTCTAACCACTAAACCTAACCTAACCCAAACACCTAACCCTAACCCTAACCCTAACCCTTCCCTTATCCTAAACCTAAACCTAACCCTAACCCTAACCCTTAACCTAACAATAACATGAACCCTAACCCCTAACCCAAAACCTTACCCTAACCCTAACCCTAACCCTTACCCTAACCCTTACCCTTATCCTAAACCTAACACTAAACCTAGCCCTAACCCTAACCTAAACCCCAACTCTAAACCTAACCCTAACCCTAACCCTAACTCTAACACTTACCCTTACCCTAACTGTAACCCTAACCCTAACCCTTATCCTAACCCTAACCCTAACTCTAACCCTAAACCTAAACCTAACCCTAACCCTTACACTTACCCTAACCCTAACTCTAACCCTACCCCTGACATTTACCCTAACCCTAATCCTAACCCTAACGCTAACCCTTATCCTAACCCTAACCCTAACCCTAACCCTAACCCTTAACCTAACCCTAACACTAACTCTAACCTCTAACCGTAACCCTTACCCTAAACCTAACCGTAAACCTAACCCTAACCCTATCTCCTAACCCTAACCCTTACACTAACCCCTAACACTAACCCTAACCCTAACCATAACCCTTACACTTACCCTAACCCTACCCCTAAATCTAAACCTAACCCTTACCCTTACCCTAACCATAACCCGAAACCTAACCCTAACCCTAAACCTAACCCTTACCCTAACCCTAACCCTAATCCTAACCCTAATCCTTACCCTTACCCTAACCCTAAACCTAACCCTAACCCTAACCCTGAACCTAACCCTAACCGTAACCCTAACCCTAACCCTTACCCTAACCCTAACCCTAAAGCTAACCCTAACCATTACCCTTACCCTAACCCTAACCTTAACCCTTACCCTAACCCTAACCCTAACTAAACCTTACCCTTACGCAAACACTAACTCTGACCTTAACCCTAACCCTAACCCTTACCCTTACCCTAACCCTAACCCTAAACCTAAACCTATCCCTAAACCTATCCCTTACCCTTACCCTAACGCTAAACCTAACCCTAACCATAAACATAACGCATACCCTTATCCTAACACTCACCCTAACCCTAACTGTAACCATAAACCTAACCCTAAACCTAACCCTTACCCTAACCCTAACCCTTACACTTACCCTAACCCTAACCCTAAACCTAACCTTAAACCTAACCCTAACCCTAAACCTAAACTTAAGCATAACCCTTAACCTAACACTTACCCTAACACTAACCCTAACACTAACACTTACCCTTACTCTAACCGTAACCGTAACCTAACCCTAACCCTTATCCTAACCCTAACCCTAACTCTAACCCTAAACCTAACCCTAACCCTAACCCTAACCATAACCCTAGACCTTACACTTACCCTAAACCTAACCCTGACCCTTACCCTAAACCTAATCCTAACCCTAACCCTTACCCTTACCCTAACCCTAAACCTAACCCTAAACCTAATCCTAACCCTTACCCTTACCCTAAACCGAACCCTAACCCTTACCCTAAACCTAATCCTAACCCTAACCCTAACCCTTACCCTTACCATAAGCCTAACCCTAACCCTAAACCTTACCCTTACCCTAACGCTAACCCTAACCCTAACCATAAACATAACGCATACCCTTATCCTAACACTCACCCTAAGCCTAACTGTAACCATAAACCTAACCCTAAACCTAACCCTTACCCTAACCCTAACCCTTACACTTACCCTAACCCTAACCCTAAACCTAACCTTAAACCTAACCCTAACCCTTACCCTAACCCTACCGTAACCCTAACCCTAACCCTTACCCTTACCATAACCCTAACCCTAACCCTAACACTAACACTAAACCTAACCCTAACCCTAACCTTAACCATAAACCTTCCCTTACCCTAACCCTAACCCTAAACTAACCCTAATCCTTACCCTTACCCTAACCCTAACCATAACCCTAAGCCTAACCCTAAACTTAACCTTAGCCCTAACCCTTTCCTTTCCCTAACCCTAAACCTAACCAGAACCCTAAACCTAACCCTAACCCTAAACTTAACCCTTACCCTTACCCTTACCCTAACCCTAAACTTAAACCTAAAACTTACCCTTACCCTAACCCTAACCCTAACCCTAACCTGAAACCTAAACTTTACCCTTACCCTAACCGTAACCCTAACCCTAATCTTAACCCTAACCCTAACCTGAAACCTAACCTTTACCCTTACCCTAACCCTAACCCTAACCCTAATCTTAACCCTAACCCTAACCCTAACCTTTCCCCGTACCTTAACCCTAATCCTAACCCTAACCCTAAACTTTACTCTAACCCTAACCCTGCCCCATACCCTTATCCTAACACTAACCCTAAACCTAACCCTATCCCTAACCCTATCCCTAACCCTTACCCTTACCCTAACCTTATCCCTAACCCTTAACCTTACCCTAACGCTAACCCTAACCCTAACCTCAACCCCAACCCTAACCCTAACCCTAACACTAACCCTAAAACTTACACTTACGCTAACCCTAACCCTAACCCTTATCCTAAACCTAACCCTAACCCTTAACCTAACCCTAACATGAACCCTAACCCCTAACCCTAACCCTTACCCTAACCCCACCCTAACCCTAACCTAACCCTAACCCATAAACCTAAACCTAACCCTAACACTTCCCTTATCCTAACCCTAAACCTAACCCTAACACTTACACTTACCCTAACCCCAACCCTAACCCTAACCCTAACCCGTACCCTAAACCTAACCCTATCCCTAACCCTAACCCTTACCCTTACCCTAACCCAAAACCTAACCCTAAACCTAACCCTAACTCTAACCCTTACCCTTACCCTTACCCTAACCCTAACACTAACCCTAACCCTTAACCTTACCCTTACCCTAAACCTAATCCAACCCTTACCCTAACCCTTACCCTTATCCTAACCCTAACGCTAACCCTAACCCTAACCCTCACCCTAATCTTAACCCCAACTCTAAACCTAACCCTAAGCCTAACCCTAACACTAACACTTACCCTTACCCTAACCGTAACCCTAACCCTAAACCTAACCCTTATCCTAACCCTAACCCTAACTCTAACCCTAAACCTAAACCTAACCCTAACCCTTACACTTACCCTAACCCTAACAGTAACCCTAACCCTAACCCTGACACTTACCCTAACCCTAATCCTAACCCTAACACTAAACCTTTCCCTAACCCTAAACTGAACCCTAACCCTAACCCGAACACTAACCCTAACGCTAACCCTTATCCTAACCCTAACCCTAACCCTAACCCTTAACCTAACCCTAACACTAACTCTAACCTCTAACCCTAACACTTACCCAAAACCTAACCATAACCCTAACCCCAACCCTAACCTCTAACCCTAAACCTTACCCTAACCCCTAACATTAAGCCTAACCCTAACTCTTACCCTTATCCTAACCCTAACCCTAACACTTACCCTTACCCTAACCCCTACCCTAACCATAACCCTAACCCTTACCCTAACACTAACCCTAATTCTAACCCTAAGTTTACCCTTACCCTAACCCTTACCCTTACCCTTACCCTAACCCTAACCCTAACCCTAACCTAAACCTAACCCTTACACTTACCCTAACCCTAAACCGAACCCTAACCCTAAACCTAACCCTAACCCTAACCCTTACCCTAACCCTAACCCTAAACCTAAACCTAACCCTTACTCTTACCCTAAATCTAACCCTAACCTTAACTCTAACCCTAACTCTAAACCTAACCTTAACTCTAACCCTTATCCTTTCCCTAACCATAAACCTAACCCTAACCCTAACCATAAACCTAAGCCTTATCCTTATCCTAACCATAACCGTAAACCTAACCCTAACCCTTCCGCTTACCCTAACCCTAACCCTAAACCTAACCCTAACCTTAACTCTAACCCTTACCCTTACCCTAACTCTAAACCTAACCCTAACCCTAAACCTAACCTAACCCTAACCATAACCCTTCCCTAACCCTAACCATAACCCTAACCCTAACTCTAAACCAAAACCTAACCCTAACCCTTACCCTAAACCTAACCCTAATCCTAACATGAACCCTAACCCCTAACCCTAACCCTTACCCTAACCCTAACCCTAATCCTAACCCTAATCCTTACCCTTACCCTAACCCTACCCTAACCCTAAACCTAACCCTAACCCTAAACCTAAACCTAACCCTAACCCTAACCGTAACCCTAACCCTAACCCTTACCCTAACCCTAACCCTAAAGCTAACCCTAACCCTTACCCTTACCCTAACCCTAACCTTAACCCTTACCCTAACCCTAACCCTAACCCTAACTAGACCTTACCCTTACGCATACACTAACCCTGACCTTAACCCTAACCCTATCCCTTACCCTTACCCTAACACTAACCCTAAACCTAACTGTAACCATAACCCCTATACCAAAACCTAACCCTAACCCTTACACTTACCCTAACCCTAACCCTAACCCTAACACTAACCCTAACCCTTACCCTAAACCTAACCCTATCCCTAACCCTAAAGCTTACCCTTACCCTAACCCTAAACCTAACCCTAAACCTAACCCTATCCCTAACCCTTACCCTTACCCTAACCCTAACCCTAACCCTAAACCTTATCCTTACCCTAAACCTAACCCTAACCCTTACCCTAACCCTTACCCTTATCCTAAACCTAACCCTAACCCTAACCCTAACCTTAACCCCAACTCTAAACCTAACCCTAACCCTAACCCTAACTCTAACACTTACCCTTACACTAACTGTAACCCTAACCCTAACCCTTATCCTAACCCTAACCCTAACTCTAACCATAAACCTAAACCTAACACTAACCCTTACACTTACCCTAACCCTAACTCTAAGCCTACCCCTGACACTTACCCTAACCCTAATCCTAACCCTAACGATAACCCTTATCCTAACACTAACCCTAACCCTAACCCTTACCCTTACCCTAAACCTAACCCTAATCCTAACACTAACCCTTACCCTTACCCTAACCCTAACCCTAACCTTAAACCCAACCCTAAACCTAACCCTAACCCTAAGCCTAACCCTTACCCTAACCCTAACCCTAACCCTAACACTAACACTTACCCTTACCCTAACCCTAACCCTAACCCTAAGCATAACCCTTACCCTAACCTTAAACCTAACCCTAACCCTTACCCTAACCCTATCCCTAACACTAACCCTAAACCTTACCCTAACCCTAAACCTAACCCTAAACCTAACCCGAACCCTTACCCTAACCCTAACCCTAATCCTAACTTAACCCTTACCCTTACCGTAAGGCTACCCTAACACTAAACCTAACCCTAACCCTAACCGCAACCCTAAAACTTACCCTTACCCTAACCCTAACCCAAACCTAACAGTAACCCTAAACCTAACACTTACCCTTACCCTAACCCTAACCCTAAACCTAACCCAAACCCTTACCCTTACACTAACCCTAAACCTAACCTTAACCCTAACCCTTATCCTTTCCCTAAACCCTAACCCTAACCCTAATCCTAACCCAAACCCTTAACCTTACATTAACCCTAACCCTAACCTTAACCCTAACCCTTACCTTTCCCTAAACCCTAACCCTAAACTTAAACCTAACCCTAACCCTAACCCTAACCCTAAACCTTAACTTAACCCTAACCCTAACCCTAACCCTAACCCTTATCCTTACCCTAACCCTAACCCTAACCTTAACCCTAACCCTAACCCTAACCCTAACCCTTACCCTTACCCTAACCCTAAACCTAACCCTAAACCTAACCCTAGCCCTAACCCTAACCCTTACCCTAAACCTATGCCTAACACTTACCCTTACCCTAACCCTTAACCTAACCCTAACCTAACCCTAACCCTTACCCTTACCCTAACCCTAACCGTAACCCTAACCATAACCCTAGACCTTACCGTTACACTTAACCTAAACCTAACCCTAACCCTTACACTAAACCTAATCCTAACCATAACCCTAACCCTTACCTTTACCCTAACCCTAAACCTAAACCTAAACCTTACCCTTACCCTAAACCTAACCCTAACCCTTACCCTAACACTTACCCGTACCCTAACCGTAACCGTAACCCTAACCCTAAACGTTACCCTTACCCTAAACCTAACCCTAACCCTTACCCTAACACTTACCCGTACCCTAACCGTAACCGTAACCCTAACCCTAACCCTAACCCTTATCCTAACCCTAAGCCTAATTCTAACCCTAAACCTAAACCTAACCCTAAATCTTACACTTACCCTAACCCTAAACCTAACCCTAACCCTAACTCTGACACTTACCCTAACCCTAATCCTAACCCTAACCCTAAACCTTACCCTAACCCTAATATGAAACCTAACCCTAACCCTAACACTTACCCTAACCCTAACACTAACCCTAACGCTAACCCTTATCCTAACCCTAACCCTAACCCTAACCCTAACCCTTAACTTAACCCTAACACTAACTCTAACATCTATACCTAACCCTTACCCTAAACCTAACCCAAAACCTAACCCTAACCCTATCCTATAAACCTAACCCTTACCAAAAACCCTAACACTAAACCTAACCCTAATCCTTAACCTTATCCTAAACCTAACCCTAACCCTAACACTTACCCTTACCCTAACCCCTACCCTAGCCCTAAACCTAACCCTAACCCTTACCCTAACCCTAACCCTAATCCTAACCCTAACCCTAACCATAACCCTAGACCTTACCCTTACCCTTACCCTAAACCTAACCCTAACCCTTACCCTAAACCTAATCCTAACCCTAACCCTAACGCTAACCCTTACTCTTACCTTAACCCTAACCCTAACCCTCACCCTTACCCTTACCCTAACGCTAACCTAACCCTAACCCTAACCATAACACATACCCTTATCCTAACCCTCACCCTAACCCTAACTGTAACCATAAACCTAACCCTAAACCTAAGCCTAACCCTAACCCTAACCCTTACCCTTACCCTAACCCTAACCATAAACTTAACCCTACACCTAACCCTAACCCTTACCCTAACCCTAACACTAACCCTAACCCTAACCCTTACACTTACCCTAACCATAATCCTAACCCTACCCCTAACACTAAACCTAACCCTAACCCTAACCTTGACCATAAACTTAACCTTACCCTAACCCTAATCCTAACCCTAACCCTAAACCTAACCCTAACTCTAACCCTAACCCTAACCGTTACCCTTACCCTAACCCTAACCCTAAACTTCCCCTAATCCTTACCCTTACCCTAACCCTAACCATAACCCTAACCCTAACCCTAAACTTAAACTTAGCCCTAACCCTTTCCTTTCCCTAACCCTAACCCTAACCAGAACCCTAAACCTAACCTAACCCTAAACTTAACCCTTACCCTGACCCTTACTCTAACCCTAAACGTAACCCTAACCCTTACCCTTACCCTAACCCTAACCCTAACCCTAACCTGAACCCTAACCTTTACCCTTACCCTGACCCTAACCCCAATCTTAACCCTAACCCTACCCCTAACCTTTACCCTTACCTTAACCCTAATCCTAACCCTAACCTTAACCTTAACCCTAACCCTAAACCTGCCCCTTACCCTTATACTAACCCTAACCCTAAACCTAACCCTAACCCTAAACCTATCCCTAACCCTAAAGATTACCCTTACCCAAACCATAACCCTAAAACTAACCCTAAGCGTAACCCCTAACCCTAACATTTACCCTTAACCTAAACCTAACCCTAACCCTTAAGCTTACCCTAACGCTAACCCTAAGCTCAACCCCAACCCGAAACCTAACCCTAACCCTAACCCTTACCCTAACCCTAACCCTAAACCTAACACTAAAACTTACCCTTACGCTAACCCTAACCCAAACCCTTATCCTAACCCTAAACCTAACCCTAACCCTAACCCTCAACCTAACCCGAACATGAACCCTAACCCCTAACCCTAACCCTTACCCTAACCCCAACCCTTACCCTAACCCTAACCACTAACCCTAACCCCTAAACCTATCCCTAAC
>JANJXV010000664.1:187500-215000 GCA_024803745.1 Megascapheus bottae
GATCCTCTACATGAAAATGCTGAACTTAATCTTGAATTAAGGGAACTTTATGAGTTAAAGGACCCTTCTGAAGAACCTGAGGTTGAGCCATATGCCGCAGCCCAAGAGAGTCTAAGTGAGATCTTGAAAAGGGAACAACAACCAGTAGATATTGAGTATCAGAATTCAGGTTTGAATACCAAGGAGGAAAGTTATGATGAGTCATTGGAGGGCCGGGTGGCTATGATAGAGAAGAAGTTAGAAGAAATGCTACATCTTCTATCGAAAATGGGGACAGAGCAGAGAGCCCCCCCAGAAGTAGGAAAGAAATATGACCCTCAGGCCACTATGATGTCTGATTCTAAACCTTACCCCTCACACCCACCGCCTCCAGCTGCAGCCTTACGGCCTCAATCCCTTTCTCAACCTTTAGGCAAGCCTAAAGGCCCTAGCAACAAGTACCTTTTAACAGGCACTACAACCAGGCACAGTGCATCGCAATTAAACCTGACTCAGGCTGCTAGAGAGAGGGAAGGTATTTCAGGGCCTCGATGCTTCCCTAGTTTAGTTGATCATGATGAACAAGTATACCATCAACCTGTTCCTGTTAAACTATTACAGGATTTAAAAAATGCCTGCTCCCAATATGGGCCAACTGCCCCTTTTACTCAAGTAATATTGGAGGCTGCGTGTGCTGGTATTGCATGCCCAAATGAGTGGAAGCGGCTTGCCAGAGCATGCCTTAGTGCAGGAGAGTACTTATTATGGGAGACGGAGTTCACTGCACAGTGTCGGGCTAAAATTGAAACAAATAGGTCTAAGAACCTGCCTTACACTGTTGATCCGTTGTTAGGAGAGGGAACCTATAAAAACACCGAAGATCAATTGGGTTATGCAAAGGAGGCCTATTTACAAATAAATGCTGCGGCGAGAGAGGCTTGGAAAAAGTTACGCAATTCCAATCGTACAAAAAATCTAGTAGAAGTTAAACAGGGACCGAATGAACCTTATCTAGAATTTTTGTCTCGATTAATGGAGACTGCAGACTGCCTAGTACAAGATGAGAATGCAAGGAAGAGTATAGTTAGACACATAGCCTATGAAAATGCCAACGCCGCCTGTCAGGCGGCTATCAGACCCCATAGGAATAAGGGAGGAATCACGGACTTTATTTCACTGTGTGCTGATATTGGACCCTCCCATGTACAAGGCCTTACTTTAGCCGCCACTCCTCAAGGAAAGACTGTTACTGAGTCTCTAAAATATAGAGGTCAGCGGCATTCTCGGGATGCTAGACCCCCAGGGCGTTGCTTTTCTTGTGGACAAATAGGACATTGGATGACGCAATGCCCACGCCAGGCCAGGCAAAAGAGAGAAAAATCACCTGGCACATGTCCACGCTGTGGTAAAGGGAAGCACTGGGCTAAAGATTGCAAGTCAGCAACAAATCGCAATGGCCGCCCGTATTTGGGAAACTTGAGAAGGGGCCAGCCCCTGGCCCCGCAAAACCATGGGGCAGTCCCTCCCTCTTCTCGGCCACAAGTGCATCTTCTAACAACCCCCCAATATCAATCTCCGGCCTCCTCCGTGCCACCCCAGGAAGTGCAGGATTGGACCTCTGTTCCTCCACCTGCTCAGTATTGACCCCAGAGATGGGGACACAAGCTCTCCCCACGGGGGTCTTCGGCCCCCTTCCCCCGGGAGTGGCTGGATTGCTGTTAGGGCGAAGTAGCTCAGCCCTTAAAGGGATACAGATTACACCTGGCAAAATTGACCAGGATTTTACTGGAGAAATCAAAGTTATGGCCTCTGCCCCGAAACACGTGGTATTGATCCCAGCCGGTCAAAAATTGGCACAACTAATACTCGTCCCTTTACCTCCCGGGGAGACAACTAATTCCCCATGTGGACAGAGAGGATTTAGATCTTCTGATATCTATTGGGTACAAGGCATAAAACAAGAGAGGCCTGAGATGACTATATTTATACAAGAATAGCCCTTTAAGGGAATATTAGACACTGGAGCAGATGTGTCTGTGATATCTAAGAAACATTGGCCAGCCCAATGGCCCCTGACAACCTCTATGACTTCCCTACAGGGGGTTGGGCAAGCAACTGACCCACAGCAGAGCAGTGCGATCCTTGTTTGGAGAGATGAGGAAGGGCACTCTGGTCATTTTCAGCCATTTGTCCTGGATCATCTGCCAATTAATTTATGGGGTCGTGATGTCATGGAAAAAATGGGAGTGTATATGTTTAGTCCTAGTGCTGCAGTCACTAAGCAGTTACTTGATCAAGGCCTCCTCCCCTTTAGGGGACTAGGCCGAGCAGCACAGGGGGAACTAGAGCCGCTCCAACCCCAGTCTCGCCCTATGAGACAAGGATTAGGGTATTCCTTAATGGGAGCTGTCGTTTGTCCTGCCCCTCATGCTGATCCCATAAATTGGCTCTCTGAAGAACCGGTATGGGTCGAACAGTGGCCTCTTTCACTAGAAAAGATCATTGCAGTACAGCAGCTGGTACAGGAACAGCTGGACTTGGGGCATGTGGCCCCTTCTAACTCTCCATGGAATTCTCCAATTTTTGTTATAAAGAAAAAGTCAGGTAAATGGAGGCTGTTACAGGATTTGAGAAAAATAAATGCCACAATGGAACTGATGGGGGCCCTACAGCCTGGCATGCCTTCACCCATGGCAATCCCAAAGGATACTTATAAGATTATTATAGATTTGAAGGATTGTTTCTATACTATACCCCTGGCGCCTCAAGACTGTAAGCGCTTTGCCTTCAGCGTCCCCTCTGTTAATTTTAAAGAACTCATGAAGCGATATCACTGGCTTGTGCTTTCACAGGGCATGGCAAATAGCCCAACTTTATGTCAAAGTTTTGTGGCTAGAGCCATTTCTTCCACTCGTGAAAAATTTTCTTCTGTTTATATTGTTCATTATATGGATGACATCTTGTTGGCTTGTTCTGACCCTATCGTCGTACGACAAGCCTTTGGACAACTAAAGCAAGATCTGAGCCTCTTTGTCCTTATAATAGCAGCTGAAAAGGTTCAGGAACACCCCCCTTTTACATATCTAGGCCATATATTAGGTCCACACTATTTTAAAATCCAAAAAATACAATTAAAAACTTCACACTTAAGAACTCTTCATGATTTTCAGCAATTCTTAGGAGATATAAATTGGCTTCGGCCTTATCTAAAGCTCTCCACAGGAGAGTTAAAACCCCTCTTTGATCTCTTAAAAGGAGATACCAACCCTACATCCTTGCGCGAATTAAATCCTGACGCCAGGAGGGCCATCCAAATTGTAGAAAAGGCAATTTCCCAGCAACAAATGACCTATTGTGACTATTCTAAACCCTGGGGAGTTTACATTTTAGCTACTTCTCACTCCCCAACTGCTGTATTGTGGCAGGATGGCCCACTTTTATGGCTTTATCTACCATCAACACCCGGCAAAGTGCTGACCCCCTACTACGAATTGGTAGCTAATCTGATACACATGTGCCGAGTGGATTCCCGTAAATATTTAGGTCAGGAACCTCATTTTATCTGTGTCCAATATAATTTACAACAACAAGATTGGCTATTCGCCCATTGCGATCCTTGGGCCATTGCTTGGGCCAATTATACGGGAAAAATTTTGCATCACTACCCGTCTAACAAACTTCTCCAATTTGCTGCGTGTCATACGTTTCTATTTCCTTCCATAGTACAGGCCTCGCCTTTATCTTCTGCCGCTTTGGTATTTATAGATGGATCCTCAAATGGAACGGCTGCTTTGACCATTAATGGGAAAACTCAATCTTGGGTTCCAGGTTTTCCTCCGCCTAAGAGGTGGAATTAGAGGCTGTTTTACAAGCACTCGTCCTGTTACAAGACGAGCCCTTTAACTTATACTCAGACAGTCAATATGTAATTCGTGCTCTTCAAGTCATAGAAACTGTTCCCTTTATTGGAACTACTAACTCCAATATTCAGACCCAATTTCGCCAAATACAAACTTTGCTTTGTTCTCGCAACCACCCCTGTTTTTTGGCTTTGTTCGAGCTCACACTAATTTTCCTGGCCCTTTAAGTGAGGGCAATGCGGTCACTGACTCTGCCACCAGAGTTTACTTAACTCAGGTTGAACTTGCTAAACAGTCACATGCCATCCACCATCAAAACAGTCGAGCCTTGCGCCGACAGTTCAAATTATCTAGAGAAGCAGCGCGACAAATATTTAAGACTTGCTCCAACTGTGCCCCTTTTTCACCAGCCCCCCATTTAGGTATAAATCCATGAGGACTGCTTTCTAATCACATTTGGCAGATGGATGTCACGCATGTTCCATCATTTGGCCGATTAAAATATGTTCACATTACTGTAGATACTTATTCTAATTTTATCTTGGCCACCCCCCTTGCTGGGGAAGCCACTAAACATTTTATTTCTCACTGCATTCGATGCTTTGCTGTGATGGGGATTCCCTCGCAAATAAAAACAGATAATGGCCCTGGCTATGCAAGCCGAGCATTTCAATCCTTCTGCCGTTCCTATAATATCACTCATATTACAGGCATTCCTTACAATCCTCAAGGTCAAGGCATCGTGGAGAGAGCTAATGGATTATTAAAACATCAAATTGCTAAAATACAGAAAGGAGAGTCGTATCCCGTTACCCCTGTGAATATACTTAATCATGCTTTATTTGTTTTAAATTTTTTGAATTTGGATTCAAATAATTTATCTGCTGCTCAGCGATTCTGGGAAAAAAGAGAGCAGCGTGCTTTTGCCTTAGTAAAGTGGAAGGATCCCCTAACTGGTGCTTGGCATGGACCCGATCCTGTTCTAACCTGGGTTCGAGGGCATGTATGTGTTTTTTCACAAGGAGAAAATGACGCCCGCTGGCTGTCAGAACGCTGCGTTCGGATCGTGGAGAGTGACAGTGGCCATCCAAGCAGCGACTCACTGGGCCTACACCCCCAACCCTCCAGTGGTGCATCCTGCGACGTGGAAAGGACCTGAGTTATTTGTGCATGTCAATTGGGACTGCTACTGATCCACTTGTTCCACACATTCATATGAGCTGTGTTTCTCCTCCTTTTTACTATTATGTAGGGACCTTTTAACATACTCATTGACTCTACACAATTTAATATGTGACATTATTTTCTCTTTACCATCCCTCTTCTTAATAACCATTTTTGTAAAAGATGCCCAGGTGAAAAGCAAAGGCCTCCAGAGGTAAGTAGATGTCGGCCGACCCCCTGTATGTCTGTGTTTTGTTTTATTTTATTTTATTTTATTTTATTTTATTTTTTTTAAAAGGGGTGCACTGTGGGCCTAAAATAGAGGCCTGGGTGGTCAAGGGACGCCTTGACCCCCCTTCCCCTTCTGAGTTTCTTGTCAATATCAAGGCATACCTGAGAGTCCCACCAGCAAGACATGTCTAAATCTAAAAATAGCTGTTAAGTGTATCTGATTGAGTCCAATTTTCTTGTTATATGTCAATGTCTGATTATTTAAAAGTCTCCGCTTCTCTGTCTTGTTCGTGTTACATATTTTTCTTTGTCCAGTTTTTGTCTTTAAAATTGGTACCATTTCTAGGTATGGATCCTTATGGTTTTTCTGTGCGTACTCAAGCACACATCCTTGTTATTTATTTGAACATTTCTGGGCCTAGCATGGCCGCTCCCCCATGTCTGCAGTTGTAACAAGCCCTGGAAAAATAAATTCCAGCTAAGTTGCCTTGCAGAAAGTTTTGTTTCGAACCTGGTTCTCACCTGTAAGAGTAAAATTGGCAAAACTCTCTTGACACAAACTTCCGGAAATTGAACGGCCGATATTAATTTTGCGTGCTTTATGATCTTTGAGTATGAATGTGTGTGAATGAGTGAGTGAACATGTTCAAGGTTAAATTGTCAGCATGCTGTATAAAACAATGGATAAATTTATACTTAAACACAAAGACAATTGGGTAAATCTAAGCTTAAAACTTCAAGAAAAATATTAGGTTTGAATGTTTTACAATGTCTCAAAGAATTATTGTGTTGTCTTAAAGAAAAACTGGTAAATATTTTTCTAGATCCTGAAATCTGCATTTTATTGCAGGGCATACAGCTGTTTACATTGTAAACATTGTATCCTGTTCAGCACAGAGGTGTTAGGGAATTTGGGATTTATTACTTTAAGTTAAAGTTTGGAAACATGTATTAGAGATTTAAATGTAAAATTGTTCATTAACGTCAGAAAGTTTGCCTGTCCTTTCTTGCAAACTGACACTAGAAATCTGATGGTAAAATGTGGATAATGTGATTAGTGTTTTAAAGGAATGTTTAAAAAAAGGGAAGGAAACTAAGTCCAGACTTAGACTTTTGGTGCACTGATGTCTATAGTTCTTGCAGTAGGGAAAAACTGTTATTTGAGTTTAAACTGTTGTTGGAGTTTTAGACAGTAATCTAAACAGCATAAGAGCCCCTTTTTTCTAAAAGGCAAGAGGAGTGCCTTGGGCCCTAGGGGGCCTGAGGGCAGGAGTTCTTTGTGCCCTTAAAGGTTTTCAATTGCAAATAAAGGCTAAGGTGTTAATTGTTTAAGCCAGTATCAGTAAAAGTTATTAAGAACATTGGAAATGGGTTTCTAAACAATATTTGAAAGTGAAGTTGTCTTAAATGTTTAAAGAAAGAGAGAAAAGGAAAATCAGGACTACCAAAGTAATTGCTTAATTGCCATTTCAGCTTGCTGTTGTAACTTCCAGCTAGCCCATTGGAGAAGAACAGCAATCCTTATTCAGATGTAACTTTGGCCTTTTCCAGGTTCTAGGTAAGCTCATGCTTAGAGACTATTTCCGTGTCGACCACCTTGTTGCTCTAATTGGAGAAACGTGGCCTTTTGTAGGACTCACTGATCTGAAAACTGCAGTTTTGAGCCAACCCCGGGCAAAGCAAAGTCCCTGTGAGATTGTGGTGTCTAATCTGGCAGCAGAGTGCTATTAAGGCAGAGTTGCTTTGGAGCTCGAAGCCGCAGAGTGCTAGCTCTGAGCTGAACAGCTGGGGGACAGCACTCAAGCACCAAGCTCAGGACTCACAGTGGCAGAGTGCAAGCCTTGAGCTGCGGAGCTGAGGTGCAGCACTCAGGCCCTGAGTTTGGGACTCAAAAGTGGCAGGGTGCTAGCCTTGAGCTGGAGAGCTGAGGGACAGTGCCCAGGCCCTGAGTTCAAGTCCAGCAACTAAGCAAGTGAATTGCCAATGGGACATTTATCCCTGTGTGGAGAAACTCTACTGGGACACGATGCAGAAAGCCTCTGCTTGGATGGCAGAGATGGTGTCAGATCTTAGTCACTTGTGCTTGGCCGATCAAATTAATCAGAGCCGGGAGGTCATAGAATAGTTTGTAAGCATGCCTATTAATGCCCTTGCCTTTCATAACTGGGCAGGAACTTGTCAATCTTCTGTGACAGTGGGTAGTTTAAAGCCCTAATTGAGCGAAATTTTTATTTATTTATTTATTTATTTATTTATTTATTTTTGACACCAGCCACAAATTCAGGAAAAGTTTGTGGATCTGAGACTTGTGTCTCTATTAATCTGTTTAGATCTGACAACTGAAGCATTGTTAAGTTTGTAGAAATTTAGTTCCCCAGACAATCAAGAAAAGGCCTTTGCAAATGGGTGCTATGTAACTACACTATTGTAGCCAAAGATGGTTCGTGCAGTTGTTAAATGTTAAATATGATCTCCAGTTTGGAGCAAATTATTATTCCTGATATATAATCCTTGCAATCCCTAATAAAACAGGCTAGGCTTCTTAAGGTCCCTGGTCAAGCACAGAGACAACGCCCGTGAGTCAGCTTGAAGAAGTCACAGAAGCTGAATCTCCGCCCATCTATCCCCTTTAGATGAAGGGACCAGTCATTTTTGGAAAGTGAGAAAGGATAATGAGATAATTAGAGATAGTGGAAAGAATAGAAATTGCACTTGTGTTTCTTTTAAAATAAAGATGGGGGATATGTCGGGAGCAAGAGTGGAATCAAACTGTACTTTGATTTGCATCAGATAATTGCTTGATTGTCTTATTGTTTTTTGGCCTTCTCCTGTTCAATTGATCTGAGATTTACCATATGAATGTAACCCCCAACAGTTCCCTGATTAACCATCTGGATGTAACACTTGGCAGTGCCCTGGTCTCAAGAAGGGATAAAAACTTTGAGTTAAGAATAAACGAGGCGGCAGTTTTTGCTTGGGCTGCAGACCTCCTGGACCCGATGTGTTTGTCTCTCTTCTAATTTTTCCAGTCCCTGCCCCATATTTCAGGAACCCCAATTTGCTGCCGGGAGGCCCCGGCACTTACCCTTACCATAACCCTAACCCTAACCTTAACCCTAACCTTAAACCTAACCCTAACCCTTACCCTTACCCTAACCCTAACCACAAACCTAACCCTAACTCTAACACTATACCTAACCCTACCCTTTACCCTTACTCTAAACCTAAACCTAAACCTAACTCTAACCGTAACCCCTAACCATAAACTTAACACTAACCCTTACCCTTACCCTAACCCTAAACCTAAACATAACCCTAACCCTTAACTTAACCCTAACACTAACCCTAACACTAACACTTACCCTTACCCTAGCCCTAACCCTAACCATAACCATAACCCTTACCCTAACATTAACCCTTGCCCTAACCCTAACCCTATCACTAACACTAACCCTTACCCTAACCATAAACCTAACCCCTAACCCTATCCCTTACCCGAACCCTAACCTTAAACCTAACCCGTAACCCTAACCCTTACCCGAACCCTAACCCTAACCATAATCCTAACCCTAACCCTAACCCTTACCCTTAACCTAACCCTAACTTTAACTCTAACCCTAACCTTAACCCTAACCGTTACCCTAACCCTAACCTTAACCCCAACACTAAACCTAAACCTAACCCTAACCCTATCGCTAAGCCTTACCTTAACCCAAACCCCAATCCTAACCCTAACCCATACCCTTACCCTAAATCTAACCCTAACCCTAAAACTAAACCTTACCCTTACCTTAACCCTAACCCTAAAAATAACCCTAACCCTAACCCTAACCCTAACCCTAACACTAACCTTAACCCTAAACCTTACCCTTACCCTAAACCTAACACTAATCCTAACCCTAAACCTAAACCTAACCCTAACCCTAACCCTTACCCTAACCCTAACCCTAACCCTAACCTAACCCTTATCCTTACACTAACCCTAACCCTATCCCTAACCCTATACCGTACCCTTACCCTAACCCTAACCTTAAACCTAACCCTAACCGTAAACCCTTCCCCTAACCCTAACCCCAACTTTTACCCTTACCCTAACCCTAAACCTAAACCTAAACCGAACCCTAACCCTGACCCTAACCCTTATCCTAAACCTATCCCTAACTCTTACCCTTACCCTAACCCTAAACCTAACCATAACCTAACCCTAACTCTTACCCTTACCCTAACCCTAACCCTATCCTTAACCATAACCCTAAACCTTACCCGTACCCTTACCCTAAACCTAACCCTAACCCTTACCATAAAACTAATCCTAACCCTAACCCTTACCCTTACCTTAACCCTAACCCTAACCCTAACCCTTACCCTTACCCTAACGCTACCCCTAACCCTAACCCTAACCATAACGGATACCCTTATCCTAACCCTCACCCTAACCCTAACTGTAACCATAAACCTAACCCTAAAACTAACCCTAACCCTAATCCTTACACTTACCCTAACCCTAACCCTAAACCTAAACCTAAACCTAACCCTAACCCTTACCCTAACCCTAACCCTAACCCTAACCCTTAACCTTAACCTAACCCTAACCATAACCCTAACCCTAACACTAAACCTAACCCTAACCCTAACCTTAAACATAAACCTTACCCTTACCCTAACCCTAACTCTAACCCTAAAACTAACCCTAACCCTAACCCTAACCCTTACCCTTACCCTAACCCTAACCCTAAACTAACCCTAATCCTTACCCTAACCCTAACCCTAAACTTAACCTAAGCCCTAACCCTTTCCTTTCCCTAACCCTAACCCTAACCAGAACCCTAAACCTAACTCTAACCCTAAATTTAAGCCTTACCCTTAACCTAACCCTAACCCTAAACCTAACCCTAAGCCTACCCTTACCCTAACCCTAAACCTAACCCTAACCTGAACCCTAACCCTTACCCTTACCCTAAACCTAACCCTAAACCTAACCTTAACCCTAACCCTAACCCTTACCCTTACCTTAACCCTAATCCTTACCCTACACTAACCTTAACACTAACCCTAACCCTGCCCCTTACCCTTATCCTAACCCTAACCCTAACCCTAACCCTTAACCTAAACCTATCCCTAACCCTTACCCTTACCCTAACCCTAAACCTAACCCTAAACCTAACCCTAAGCCTTAGCTTACCCTAACCCTAACCCTATCCCTAATCATAACCCTAATCCTTACCCTTACCCTTACCTAAACCTAACCCTAACCCTAACCCTAAACCTAACCCTAACCTAACCCTAACCCTTACCCTTACACTAAGCCTAACCTATCACTAACCATAACCCTAGACCTTACCCTTACCCTTACCCTAAACCTAACCCTAACCCTTACCCTAAACCTAATCCTAACCCTAACCCTAACCCTAACCCTTACTCTTACCTTAACCCTAACCCTAACCCTCACCCTTACCCTTACCCTAACGCTAACCTAACCCTAACCCTAACCATAACACATACCCTTATCCTAATCCTCACCCTAACCCTAACCATAAACCTAACCCTAAACCTAACCCTAACCCTAACCCTAACCCTTACCCTTACCCTAACCCTAACCCTAAACTTAATCCTACACCTAACCCTAACCCTCACCCTAACCCTAACCATAACCCTAATCCTTACCCTAAAACTAACCCAAACCCTAAATCTAACCCTAACCCTAACCCTAACCCTAACCATAAAACTTACCCTAACCTTAACCCGAACCCTAACCCTAACCCTAACAATTACCCTAAACCTAACCCTAACCCTAACCCTAAACCTAACCCTTAACCTATCCCTAACACCAACCCTAACCCCTAACGCTAACCCTTACACGAACCCTAACCCTAACACTTACCCTAACCCTAACAATAACCCTAACCCTAACCCTTAACCTAACCCTAACACTAACTCTAACATCTAACCCTAACCCTTACTCTAAACCTAACCCTAAACCTAACCCTAACGCTATCCTCTAAACCTAACCCTTACCCTAACCCGTAACACTAAACCTAACCCTAATCCTTACCCTTATCCTAACCCTAACCCTAACTCTAACACTTACCCTTATCCTAACCCCTACCCTAACCCTAAACCTAACTCAAACTCTTACCCTAACGCTAACCCTAATCCTAACCCTAACCTTCACCCTTACCCTAACCCTAAACCTAACCCTAACCCTTACCCTAACCATTACCCTCATCCTAAACCTAACCCTAAACCTAATCCTAACCCTAACCCTAACACTAACACTTACCCTTACCCTCACCGTAACCCTAACCCTAACCCTAACCCTAACCCTAAACCTAAACCTAACCCTTACTCTTACTCTAAACTTAACCCTAACCTTAATCCTAACCCTAACACTAAACCTAACCTTAACCCTAAACCTTATCCTTTCCATAACCCTAATCCTAACCCTAACCCTAAACCTAACCCTAACCCTAAACCTAAGCATTACCCTAACCCTATGCCTAACCCTATCACTTACCCTTACCGTAACCATAAACCTAAAACTAACCCTAACCGTAACCCCTAACCCTAACCCTAACCCTAACCCTAACCCTTAATCTTACCCTAACGCTAACCAAAACCTTAACGCCAACCCTAAACCTAACCCTAACCCTAACCTTACCCTAACCGTAACCCTAACCCTAACACTAAAACTTACCCTTACCCTAACCCTAAACCTAACCCTTATCCTTACCCTAACCCTAACCCTAACCCTAACCCTTACCCTAACCCTAACACGAACCCTAACCCCTAAACCTAACCCTTACCCTAAACCTCACCCTAACTCTAACCATAACCACTAACCCTAACCTAACCCTAACCCCTAAACCTAATCCTAACCCTAACCCTTCCCTTATTCTAACACTAAACCTAACCCTAACACTTACCCTTACCCTAACCCCAACCCTAACCCTAACTCTAACCCTTACCCTAAACCTAACCCTATCCCTAACCCTAACACTTACCCTTACCCTAACCCTAAACCTAACCCTAAACCTAACCCTAACCCTAACCCTTACCCTTACTCTAACCATAACCCTAACCCTAACCCTAAACCTTACCCGTACCCTTAACCTAAACTTAACCCTTACCCTAACCCTTACCCTTATCCTAACCCTAACCCTAACCCTAATCTTAACCCCAACTCTAAAACTAACCCTAACCCTAACACTAACACTAACACTTACCCTTACCATAACCATAACCGTAACCCTAACGCTAACCCTTTTCCTAACCCTAACCCTAATTCTGACCCTAACCGTTACACTAAACCTAACCCTAAACCCAACCCAAACCCTATCATCTAACCCTAACCGTTACCCTAATCCCTAACACTAACCCTAACCCTAACCCTAACCCTTACCCTTACCCTAACCCTACCCCTAACTCTAAACCTAACCCTTACCCCTACCCTAACCATAAACTGAAACCTAACCCTAACCCTAAACCTAACCCTTACCCTAACCCTAACCCTAATCCTAACCCTAACCCTTACCCTTACCTTAACCCTACCCAAAACCTAAACATAACCCTAACCCAAAGTCTAAACCTAACCCTAACAATAACCCTAATCCTAACCCTTACCCTTACCCTAACCCTAAACCTAACCCTAACACTAACCCTAACCCTAACCCTATCCCTAACCCTATCCCTTACCCTTACCCTAAAACTAAACCTAAACCTAACTCTAACCATAACCCCTACCCCTAAACCTAAGCCTAACCCTTACCCTTACCCTAACCCTAACCCTAACACTAACCCTTCCCCTTCCCCTAACCCTAACCCTAACCTTAAACCCAACCCTAAACCTAACCCTAAACCGAAGCCTAACACTTTCCCTAACCCTAACCCTAATCCTAACACTAACACTTACCCTTACCCTAACCCTAACCCTAACCCTAACCCTAAGAATAACCCTTATCCTCACACTAAACCTAAACCTAACCCTTACCCTAACCCTAACACTAAACCTTACCCTAACCCTAAACCAAACCTTAAAACTAACCCGAACTTTTACCCTAACCCTAACCCTAATCCTAACTAACCCTTACCCTTACCGTAACGCTACCCTAACCCTAAACCTAACCCTAACACTAACCTTAACCCTAAACCTTACCCTTACCCTAACCCTAACCCTAAACCTAACAGTAACCCTAACCCTAACACTTACCCTTACCCTAACCTTAACCCTAAACCTAAACCAAAACCTTGCCCTTACACTAACCCTAACCCTAACCCTAACCCTTACACTTACCCTAACCCTAACCCTAAACCTAACCCAAAACCTTACCCTTACACTAACCCTAACCCTAACCTTAACCCTAACCCTAACCCTAACCCTTAACCTAACCCTAACACCAACCCTAACCCCTAACGCTAACCCTTACACTAACCCTAACCCTAACCCTAACCCTAACACTTACCCTAACCCTAACACTAACCCTAACGCTAACCCTTATCCTAACCCTAACCCTAACCTAACCCTAACCTTTAACCTAACCCTAACACTAACTCTAACATCTAAACCTAACCCTTACCCTAAACCTAACCCTAACCCTATCCTCTAACCCTAACCCTTACCCTAACCCCTAAAACTAAACCTAACCCTAGTCCTTACCTTTATCCTAACCCTAAGCTTAACCCTAACACTTACCCTTACCCTAACCCCTACCCTAACCCTAAACCTTACCCTAACCCTTACCCTAACCCTAAACCTAACACTAACCGTTACCCTAACCCTTACCCTTATCCTAACCCTAACCCTAAACCTAACCCTAACCCTAACCCTAACACTAACACTTACCCTTAACCTAACCGTAACCCTAACCCAAAACCTAACCCTAAACCTAAACCTAAACCTAACCCTTACTCTTAACATAACCCTAACCTTAACCCTTACCCTAACACTAAACCTAACCTTAACCCTAAACCTTATCCTTTCCCTAATCCTAATCCTAACCCTAACCCTAAACCTAACCCTAACCCTAAACCTAAGCCTTACTCTTACATTAACCCTAACCCTAAACCTAACCCTACCCTTTCACCTAACCCTTACCCTAACCCTAACCCTGACCCTAACACTAAAACTTACACTTACGCTAACCCTAACCCTAACCCTTATCCTAACGCTAACCCTAACCCTAACCCTAACCCTTAACCTAACCCGAACATGAACCCTAACCCCTAACCCTAACCCTTATCCTAACCACTAACCCTAAACTAACCCTAACCCCTAAACCAAACCCTAACCCTAACCCTTCCGTTATCCTAACCCTAAACCTAACCCTAACACTTACCCTTACCCTAAACCAAACCCTATCCCTGACCCTAACCCTTACCCTTACCCTAACCCTAAACCTAACCCTAAACCTAACCCTAACCCTAACCCTTACCCTTACCATAACCCTAACTCTAACCCTAAACCTAAACCTTACCCTTACCCTAACCTAACCCTAACCCTTACCTACTCCTAACCCCAACTCTAAACCTACCCCTAAACCTAACCCTAACACTAACACTTACCCTTACCCTAACAGTAACGCTAACCCTAACGCTAACCCTAACCCTTATCCTAACCCTAACCCTAACTCTAACCCTAAACCTAAACCTAACCCTAACCCTTACACTTACCCTAATCCTAAACCTAACCCTAACCCTAACCCTGACACTTACCCTATCCCTAATCCTAACCCTAACACTAAACCTTAACCTAACCCTACCACGAAACCTAACCCTAACTGTAACACTTACCCTAAACCTAACCCTAACCCTAACCTATCCCTTAACCTAACCCTAACACCAACCCTAACCCCTAACACTAACCCTTACACTAACCCTAACCCTAACCCTAACACTTTCCCTAACCCTAACACTAACCCTAACCCTTAACCTAACCCTAACACTAACTCTAATATCTAACCCTAACCCTTACCCTAAACCTAACCCTAAACCTAACCCTAACCCTATCCTCCAACCCTAACCCTTACCCTAACCCGTAACACTAAACCTAACCCTAATCCTTACACTTATCCTAACCCTAACCCTAACCCTAACACTTACCCTTATCCTAACCCCTACCCTAAACCTAAACCTAACCCTAACTCTTACCCTAAACCTAACCCTAATCCTAACCCTAACCTTTACCCTTACCCTAACCCTAAACCTAACCCTAACCCTTACCCTAACCCTTACCCTTATCCTAACCCTAACCCTAAACCTAATCCTAACCCTAACCCTAACACTAACACTTACCCTTACCCTAACCGTATCCCTAACCCTAACCCTAACCCTAACACTAAACCTAAACCTAACCCTTACTCTTACTCTAACCCTAACCCTAACATTAACCCTAACCTAACACTAAACCTAAACTTAACCCTAAACCTTATCCTTTCCCTAACCCTAATTCTAACCCTAACCCTAAACCTAAGCCTTACCCTAACCCTATTCCTAACCCTATCACTTACCCTTACCCTAACCATAACCCTAAAACTAACCCTAAACGTAACCCCTAACCCTAACCCTAACCCTAACCCTTAACCTTACCCTAACCCTAACCTTAACCCTAACCCTTAACCTTACCCTAACGCTAACCCTAACCTTAACCCCAACTCTAACTTAACCCTAACCCTAACCATTACCATAACCATAACCCTAACCCTAACACTAAAACTTACCCTTACCCTAACCCTAACCCTAACCCTTATCCTTTCCCTAACCCTAACCCTAACCCTAACATGAACCCTAACCCCTAACCCTAACCCTTACCCTAAACCTAACCCTAACACTAACCCTAAGCACTAACCCTAACTCAACCCTAACCCCTAAACCTAACCCTAACCCTAACCCTTTCCTTATCCTAACCCAACCCTAAACCTAACCCTAACACTTACCCTTACCCTAACCCCAACCCTAACCCTAACCCTAATCCTTACCCTAAACCTAACCCTATCCCTAACCCTAACACTTACCCTTACCCTAACCCTAAACCTAACCCTAACCCTAAGCCTTACCCTAAACCTTACCCTTACCCTAAACCTAACCCTAACCCTTACCCTAACCCTTACTCTTATCCTAACCCTAACACTAACCCTAACCATTTTCCTAAACCTAACCCCAACTGTAACCCTAACCATTACCCTAAACCTAACTCTAAACCAAACCCTAACGCTATCCTCTAACCCTAACCCTTACCCTAACCCCTAACACTAACCCTAACCCTTACCCTTACCCTACCCTACCCTTAACTCTAAACCTAACCCTTACCATTACCCTAACCATAACCTAAAACCTAACCCTAACCCTAAACCTAACCCTTACCTTACCCTAACCCTAATCCTAACCTTAACCCTTACCCTTACCCTAACCCTACCCTAACCCTAAACCTAACCCTAACCCTAACCCTAATCCTAACCCTTACCCTAACCCTAACCCTTAACCTAACCCGAACATGAACCCTAACCCCTAACCCTAACCCTTATCCTAACCACTAACCCTAAACTAACCCTAACCCCTAAACCAAACCCTAACCCTAACCCTTCCGTTATCCTAACCCTAAAACTAACCCTAACACTTACCCTTACCCTAAACCAAACCCTATCCCTGACCCTAACCCTTACCCTTACCCTAACCCTAAACCTAACCCTAAACCTAACCCTAACCCTAACCCTTACCCTTACCATAACCCTAACTCTAACCCTAAACCTAAACCTTACCCTTACCCTAACCTAACCCTAACCCTTACCCTAACCCTTACCCTTATCTTAACCCTAACCCTAACCCTAACCCTACCACTAACCCTACTCCTAACCCCAACTCTAAACCTACCCCTAAACCTAACCCTAACACTAACACTTACCCTTACCCTAACCGTAACCCTAACCCTAACGCTAACCCTAAACCTTATCCTAACCCTAACCCTAACTCTAACCCTAAACCTAAACCTAACCCTAACCCTTACACTTACCCTAATCCTAAACCTAACCCTAACCCTAACCCTGACACTTACCCTATCCCTAATCCTAACCCTAACACTAAACCTTAACCTAACCCTAACCCGAAACCTAACCCTAACTGTAACACTTACCCTAAACCTAACCCTAACCCTAACCTATCCCTTAACCTAACCCTAACACCAACCCTAACCCCTAACGCTAACCCTTACACTAACCCTAACCCTAACCCTAACACTTTCCCTAACCCTAACACTAACCCTAACCCTTAACCTAACCCTAACACTAACTCTAACATCTAACCCTAACCCTTACCCTAAACCTAACCCTAAACCTAACCCTAACCCTATCCTCTAACCCTAACCCTTACCCTAACCCGTAACACTAAACCTAACCCTAATCCTTACACTTATCCTAACCCTAACCCTAACCCTAACACTTACCCTTATCCTAACCCCTACCCTAAACCTAAACCTAACCCTAACTCTTACCCTAAACCTAACCCTAATCCTAACCCTAACCTTTACCCTTACACTAACCCTAAACCTAACCCTAACCCTTACCCTAACCCTTACCCTTATCCTAACCCTAACCCTAAACCTAGTCCTAACCCTAACCCTAACACTAACACTTACCCTTACCCTAACCGTATCCCTAACCCTAACCCTAACCCTAACACTAAACCTAAACCTAACCCCTACTCTTTCTCTAACCCTAACCCTAACATTAACCTAACCTAACACTAAACCTAAACTTAACCCTAAACCTTATCCTTTCCCTAACCCTAATCCTAACTCTAACCCTAAACCTAAGCCTTACCCTAACCCTATCCCTAACCCTATCACTTACCCTTACCCTAACCATAACCCTAAAACTAACCCTAAACGTAACCCCTAACCCTAACCCTAACATTAACCCTTAACCTTACCCTAACCCTAACCTTAACCCTAACCCTTAACCTTACCCTAACGCTAACCCTAACCTTAACCCCAACCCTAACTTAACCCTAACCCCAACCATTACCATAACCATAACCCTAACCCTAACACTAAAACTTACCCTTACCCTAACCCTAACCCTAACCCTTATCCTTTCCCTAACCCTAACCCTAACCCTAACCCTAACATGAACCCTAACCCCTAAGCCTAACCCTTACCCTAAACCTAACCCTAACACTAACCCTAAGCACTAACCCTAACTCAACCCTAACCCCTAAACCTAACCCTAACCCTAACCCTTTCCTTATCCTAACCCAACCCTAAACCTAACCCTAACACTTACCCTTACCCTAACCCCAACCCTAACCCTAACCCTAACCCTTACCCTAAACCTAACCCTATCCCTAACCCTAACACTTACCCTTACCCTAACCCTAAACCTAACCCTAACCCTAAGCCTTACCCTAAACCTTACCCTTACCCTAAACCTAACCCTAACCCTTACCCTAACCCTTACTCTTATCCTAACCCTAACACTAACCCTAACCATTTTCCTAAACCTAACCCCAACTCTAACCCTAACCATTACCCTAAACCTAACTCTAAACCAAACCCTAACGCTATCCTCTAACCCTAACCCTTACCCTAACCCCTAACACTAACCATAACCCTTACCCTTACCCTACCCTACCCTTAACTCTAAACCTAACCCTTACCCTTACCCTAACCATAACCTAAAACCTAACCCTAACCCTAAATCTAACCCTAACCCTAACACTAACACTTCCCCTTCCCCTAACCCTAACCCAAACCTTAAAACCAACCCTAAACCTAACCTTAAACCTAAGCCTAAACCTTACCCTAACCCTAACAGTAACCCTAACCCTAACACTAACACTTACCCTTACCCTCACACTAACCCTAACCCTAACCCTAAGAATAACCCTTATCCTAACCCTAAACCTAACCCTAACCCTTACTCCAACCCTAATACTAACCCTAAACCTTACCCTAACCCTTACTCCAACCCTAACACTAACTCTAAACCTTACCCTAATCCTAAACCGAACACTACACCTAACCCGAACCCTTACCCTAACCCTAACCCTAATCCTAACTAACCCTTACCCTTACCGTAACGCTACCTTAACCCTAAACCTAACCCTAACCCTAACCTTAACCCTAACCCTTACCCATACCCTAACCCTAACCCTAAACCTAAGAGTAACCCTAACCCTAAACCTTACCCTAATCCTAACCATAAACGTAACCGAAACCCAACCCTTACACTAACCCTAACCCTAACCCTAACCATTACCCTTACCCTAACCCTAACCCTAAACCTAACCCAAACCCTTACCCTTACACTAACCCTAACCCTAACCTTAACCCTAACCCTAAACCTAAACCTAATCTTTACCCTAACCCTTAACCTTTCCCTAAACCCTAAACCTAAACCTAACCCTAAACCTAACCCTAACCCTAAACCTAACACTTACCCTTACCTTAACCCTAACCCAAAACCTAACCCTAACTCTTACCCTTACCCTAACCCTAACCCTAACCCTATACTTCACCCTAAACCTAACGCTTACCCTAACCCTAAACCTAATCCTAACCCTAAACGTAACCCTAACCCTAACCCTAACCCTTACCCTAACCCTAACCCTAACCCTAACCCTTATTTTACCCTAACCCTAACCATAAACTTAACCCTAAACCTAAGCCTAACCCTAACCCTTACCCTTACCCTAAAGGTAAACCTAACCCTAAACCTAACCCTAACCCTATCCCTAACCATATACCTTATCCTTACCCTAAACCTAACCTTAAACCTAACCCTAACCATAACCCCGACCCCTAACCCTAACCCTAACCCTTACCCTTACCCTAACCCTAAACCTAAACCTAAATCTAACCCTAACCCTAACCCTAACCCTAACCCTTACCTAAACCTATCCCTAACCCTTACCCTTACCCTAACCCTAAACCTAACACTAAACCTAACCCTAACCCTTACCCTTACCCTAACCCTAACCCTAACCGTAACCATAACCCTAGACCTTACCCTTACCCTTACTCTAAACCTAAACTTAATGCTTACCCTAAACCTAATCCTATCCCTAACCCAAACCCTTACCCTTACCTTAACCCTAACACTAACCCTAACCCTAACCCTTACCGTAACGCTAACCCTAACCCTAACTCTAACCATAACGCATACCCTTATCCCAACCCTCACCCTAACCCTAACTGTAACCATAAACCTAACCCTAAACCAAACCCTAACCCTAACCCTAACCCTTACCCTGACCCTAACCCTAACCCTAAACTTAACCCTAACCCTAACCCTAACCCTAACCCTTACCCTAACCCTAACCATAACCCTTACCCTTACCCTAACCATAACCCTAAACTATCCCTAAACCTTACCCTTACCATAACCCTAGCCATAACCCTAACCCTAACCCTAAACTTAACCCTTACCCTTACCCTTAACGTAACCCTAAACGTAACCCTAACCCTTACCCTTACCCTAACCCTAACCCTACTCTAACCTGAACCCTAACCTTTACCCTTACCCCAACCCTAACCCTAACCTAAAATGAACCCTAAACTTTACCCTTACCCTAACCCTAACCCTAATCTTAACCCTAAACCTAACCCTAACATTTACCCTTACTTTAACCCTAATCCCAACCCTAACACTAACCCTAACCCTATCCCTAACCCTAAAGATTACCCTTACCCTAACCATAACCCTAAAACTAACCCTAAGCGTAACCCCTAACCCTAACCCTAACACTAGCCCTTACCCTTACCCTAACCCTAACCCTAACCCTTAACCTTACCGTAACGCTAAACCTAACCTCAACCCCAATCCTAATCGTAACCCTAACACTAACCCTTACCCTAACCCTAACCCTAACCCTAACACTAAAACTTACCCTTACGCTAACCCTAACCCTAACCCTTATTCTAACCTTAAACCTAACCCTAACCCTAACCCTAAACCTAACCCTAACATGAACCCTAACCCCTAAACCTAACCCTTACCCTAACCCCAACCCTAAACCTAACCCTAACCACTAACCCTAACCTAACCCTAATCCCTAAACCTAACCCTATCCCTAACCCTTCCCTTATCCTAACCCTAAACCTAACCCTAACACTTACCCTTACCCTAAACCCAACCCTAACCCTAACCCTAACCCTTACCCTAAACCTAACCAAATCCCTAACCCTAACCCTTACCCTTACCCTAAACCTAAACCTAATCCTAACCCTAACCCTAACCTTAACCCTTACCCTTACCCAAACCCTAACCCTAACCCTAACCCTAAAACTTACCCTTACCCTAAACCTAACCCTAACCTTTACCCTATCCCTTACCCTTATCCTAACCCTAACCCTAACCCTAATCTTAACCCCAACTCTAAACCTAACCCTAAACCTAACCCTAACACTAACACTTACACTTACCCTAACCGTAACCCTAACCCTAACCGTAACCCTTATCCTAACCTTAACCCTAAATCTAACCCTAAACCTAAACCTGACCCTAACTCTTACACTTACCCTAACCCTAACCCTAACCATAACCCTAACCCTGACACTTACCCTAACCCTAATCCTAACCCTAAACCTTACCCTAACCCTAACCCTAACCCTAACACTTACCCTAAACCTAACCCTAACCCTAACCCTAACACTTACCCTAACCCTAACGCTAACCCTTAACCTAAACCTAACCCTTATCCTAACCCTAACCCTAATTCTAACCCTAAACCTAACCCGAACCCTAACCCCTACCCTTACCCTAAACCTAACCCTAACCCTAACCCTAACCCTGACACTTACCCTAACCCTAATCCTAACCCTAACCCTAAACCTTACCCTAACCTAACCCGAACCCTAACCCTAAACATAACACTTACCTTAAACCTAACGCTAACCCTAATCCTAACCCTAACCCTAACCCTAACCCTAACCCTAACCTAACCCGAACCCTAACCCTAAACCTAACACTTACCTTAAACCTAACCCTAACCCTAAACCTAACCCTAACCCTTACCCTAACCCTAACACTAACACTAAAGCTAACCCTTATTCTAACCCTAACACTAACCCTAACCCTTAACCTAACCCTAACACTAACTCTAACCTCTAACCCTAACACTTACACTAAACCTAACCCTAATCCTAACCCTAACCCTAACTTCTAACCCTAACCCTTAACCTAAACCCTAACACTACCCCTAAACCTAAACCTTACCCTTATCCTAACCCTAACCCTAACCCTAACCCTAACCCTTACCCTAACCCTAACCCTAATTCTAACCCTAAGCTTTACCCTTTCCCTAACCCTAAATCTAACCCTAACCCTAACCATAACCCTAACCCTTACCCTTACCCTAACCCTAACCCTAAACTAAACCTAGCCCTTACCCTTACCCTAACCCTAACCCTAAACCTAAACCGAACCCTTACCCTTACCCTAACCCTAAACCTAACCCTAACCCTAAACCTAACCCTAACCCTAACCCTAACCCTAATCCTAAACCTAAACCTAACCCTTACTCTTACCCTAAACCTAACCCTAACCTAAATCCTAACCCTAACCCTAAAACTAACCTTAATCCTAACCCTTATCCTTTCCCTAACCCTAACCCTAACCTTAACCCTAACCCTTATCCTTTCCCTAACCCTAACCCTAACCCTAACCCTAAACCTAATCCTAACCATAAACCTAAGCCTTACCCTTACCCTAACCCTCACCGTAAACGTAACCCTAGCCCTTCCGCTTACCCTAACCCTAACCCTAAACCTGACCTTAACCCTAACCCTTACACTTACCCTAACCCTAAACCTAACCCTAACCCTAAACCTACCCCTAACCCAAACCCTAACCCTTCCCTAACCCTAACCCTAACCCTAACCCTAAGCCTAACTCTAACCCTAACCCTAACCCTAACCCTTACCCTAACCCTAACCCTAACCCTAACCTAATCCTTACCTTTACCCTAACCCTAACCCTAATCTTAACTCTAAACCTAAACCTAACCCGAATCCTTACCCTTACCCTAACCCTAACAATAAACCTAACCCTAACTCTAACACTATACCTAACCCTACCCTTTACCCTTACTTTAACCCTAACCCTAACCATAACCTTAAACCTAAACCTTACCCATACCCTAACCCTAACCCTAAACCTAACAGTAACCCTAACACTAACCCTTACCCTAATCATATACATAAACCTAACCCAAACACTTACCCTTACACTAACCCTAACCCTAACCCTAACCCTTACCCTAACCCTAACCCTAAACCTAACCCAAACCGTTACCCTTACACTAACCCTAACCCTAACCTTAAACCTAACCCTAAACCTAAACCTAAACTTAACCCTAACCCTTATCCTTTCCCTAAACCCTAACCCTAAACCTAACCCTAAACCTAACCCTAAACCTAAACCTAACCCTTACCCTTACCTTAACCCTAACCCAAAACCTAACCCTAACTCTTACACTTACCCTAACCCTAACCCTAACCCTAACCCTAACCTTAACCCTAAACCTAACCCTTACCCTAACCCTAAACCTAATCCTAACCCTAAACGTAACCCTAAACCTAACCCTAACCCTTACCCTAACCCTAACGCTAACCCTAACCCTAACCCTTATTTTACCCTAACCCTAACCCTAACCTTAAACCTAAACCTAACCCTAACCCTAAACCTTACCCTTACCCTAAACCTTAACCTAACCCTAAACGTAACCCTAACTATCCCTAACCCTATACCTTATCCTTACCCTAACCCTAAACTTAAACCTAACCCTAACCATAACCCCTACTCCTAACCCTATCCCTAACCCTTACCCTTACCCTAACCCTAAACCTAAACCTAAACCTAACCATAACCCTAACTCTAACCCTTACCTAAACCTATCCCTAACCCTTACCTTACCCTAACCCTAAACCTAACACTAAACCTAACCCTAACCCTTACCCTTACCCTAACCCTAACCCTAACCCTAACCATAACCCTAGACCTTACCCTTACCCTTACTCTAAACCTAAACTTAACCCTTACCCTAAACCTAATCCTATCCCTAACCCAAACCCTTACTCTTACCTTAACCCTAACACTAACCCTAACCCTTACCCTTACCCTAACGCTAACCCTAACCCTAACCATAACGCATACCCTTAACCTAACCCTCACCCTAACCCTAACTGTAACCATAAACCTAACGCTAAACCAAACCCTAAACCTAACCCTAACCCTTACCCTGACCCTAACCCTAACCCTAAATTTAACCCTAAACCTAACCCTAACCCTTACCCTAACCCTAACCCTAACCCTTACCCTTACCCTAACCCTAAACCTAACCCTTACCCTTACCCTAACCCTAACCCTAAACTAACCCTAATCCTTACCCTTACCATAACCCTAACCATAACCCTAACCCTAACCCTAAACTTAACCCTAACCCTTACCCTTAACGTAACCCTAAACGTAACCCTAACCCTTACCCTTACCCTAAACCTAACCCTACCCTAACCTGAACCCTAACCTTTACCCTTACCCTAACCCTAACCCTAACATTTACCCTTACTTTTACCCTAATCCCAACCCTAACACTTACCCTAACCCTATCCCTAAACCTAAAGATTACCCTTACCCTAACCATAACCCTAAAACTAACCCTAAGCGTAACCCCTAACCCTAACCCTAACCCTAACCCTTACCCTTACCCTATCCCTAAACCTAACCCTTAACCTTACCGTAACGCTAAACCTAACCTCAACCCCAATCCTAATCGTAACCCTAACACTAACCCTTACCCTAACCCTAACCCTAACACTAACACTAAAACTTACCCTTACGCTAACCCTAACCCTAACCCTTATTCTAACCCTAACCCTAACCCTAACCCTTAACCTATCCCTAACATGAACACATGAACCCTAACGCCTAAACCTAACCCTTACCCTAACCCAAACCCTAAACCTAACCCTAACCACTAACCCTAACCTAACCCTTACCCCTAAACCTAACCCTATCCCTAACCCTTCCCTTATCCTAATCCTAAACCTAACCCTAACACTTACCCTTACCCTAAACCCAACTCTAACCCTAACCCGAACCGTTACCCTAAACCTAACCCTATCCCTAACCCTAACCCTTACCCTTACCCTAACCCTAAACCTAACCCTAACCCTAACCCTAACCCTTACCCTTACCCAAACCCTAACCCTAACCCTAACCCTAAAACTTACCCTTACCCTAAACCTAACCCTAACCCTTACCCTATCCCTTACCCTTATCCTAACCCTAACCGTAACCCTAACCCTCACCCCAATCTTAACCCCAACTCTAAACCTAACCCTAAACCTAACCCTAACACTAACACATAACCTTACCCTAACCGTAACCCTAACCCTAACCGTAACCCTTATCCTAACCCTAACCCTAAGTCTAACCCTAAACCTAAACCTAACCCTAACCCTTACACTTACCCTAAACCTAACAATAACCATACCCCTAACCCTGACACTTACCCTAACCCTAATCCTAACCCTAACCCTAAAACTTACCCTAACCCTAACCCTAACCCTAACACTTACCCTAAACCTAACCCTATCCCTAACCCTAACACTTACCCTAACCATAACACTAACCCTAACGCTAACCCTTAACCTAACCCTAACCCTTATCCTAACAATAACCCTAACTCTAACCCGAAACCTAATCCTAACCCTAACCCCTACCCTTACCCTAAACCTAACCCTAATCCTAACCCTAACCCTAAACCTTACCTTAACCTAACCCGAACCCTAACCCTAACCCTAACACTTACCTTAAACCTAACCCTAACCCTAATCCTAACCCTAACCCTTACCCTAACCCTAACACTAACACTAAAGCTAACCCTTATCCTAACCCTAACACTAACCCTAACTGTTAACCTAACCCTAACACTAACTCTAACCTCTAACCCTAACACTTACCATAAACCTAACCCTAACCCTAACCCCAACCCTAACTTCTAACCCTAACCCTTACCCTAACCCCTAACACTACCCCTAACCCTAAACCTTACCCTTATCCTAACCCTAACCCTAACCATAACACTTACCCTTACCCTAACACCTGCCCTAACCCTAACCCTAGCCCTAACCCTTACCCTAACCCTAAACGTAAATCTAACCCTAACCCTAACCATAACCCTAACCCTTACCCTTACCCTAACCCTAACCCTAACCTAAACCTAACCCTTACCCTAACCCTAAACCTAAACCTAAACCGAATTCTTACCCTTACCCTAACCTAAACCTAACCCTAACCCTAAACATAACCCTAACCCTAACCGTAACCCTTACCCTAACCCTAACCCTAAACCTAAACCTAACCCTTACTCTTACCCTAAACCTAACCCTAACCTAAATCCTAACCCTAACCTTAAAACTAACCTTAACCCTAACCCTTATCCTTTCCCTAACCCTAACTCTAACCTTAACCCTAACCCTTATGCTTTCCCTAACGCTACCCTAACCCTAACCCTAAACCTAATCCTAACCAGAAACCTAAGCCTTACCCTTACCCTAACCCTAACCGTAAACCTAACCCTAGCCCTTCCGCTTACCCTAACCCTAACCCTAAACCTGACCTTAAACCTAACCCTTACACTTACCCTAACCCTAATCCTAACCCTAACCCTAAACCTACCCCTAACCCTAACCCTAACCCTTCCCTAACCCTAACCCTAACCCTAAGCCTAACTCTAAACCTAACCCTAACCCTAACCCTTACCCTAACCCTAACCCTAACCCTAAACCTAACCTAATCCTTACCTTTACCCTAACCCTAACCCTAAACTTAACCCTAAACCTAAACCTAACCCGAATCCTTACCCTTACCCTAAACCTAACCATAAACCTAACCCTAACTCTAACACTATACCTAACCCTACCCTTTACCCTTACTCTAACCCTAACCCTAACCCTAACCCTTACCCTAACCCCTATCCTAACCGTAACCGTAACCCTTACCCGAATCCTAACCCTAACACTAACACTTACCTTACCCTAACCGTAACCCTAACACTAACCCTAACACTTATCCTAACCCTAACCCTAACTGTAACCCTAAACCTAAACCTAACCCTAACCCTTACACTTACCCTAACCCTAACCCTAACCCTAACCCGAACCCTGACACTTACCTTAACTCTAATCCTAACCCTAACCCTAAACCTTACCATAACCCGAACCCTAACCCTAACCCTAACACTTACCCTAAACCTAACCCTAAACCTAACCTTAACCCT